>JAAAKE020009517.1:0-10934 GCA_010014785.2 Anisolabis maritima
ACTCTAACTCCTCCTCCTATATTCATTTCTAGCTAGCTAACTACTCCTATATCTAATTCCACCCGGTCCCTTTATTCTAACCTAACCTATGCTAAGGAGGATGTTCTAGTTTGAGGAGGGAATTTTTAGTAAATTATTTATTTATTTTATGTTGAAATAATAGAGTTGTTGCTGTGTTATGATTATAATAGGGAAGAAGGCAGGATCAGCAAAAGGCAGATTTTGATTGCCGAAAAAAAATCAAACGAGGTTTACTTGTTCATCTTCGGTTCAATTTAAAAGTTGTATTTTTGCCCAAAGGTGATCAGCATATATTGGAATATATAACAACGTATACATTTAAGAGTGACAATGATGTTAATTATGGAACAGTCTCATTGGTGAGTGATTATATATTTCTATATAAGATCTTTATCTGTAATATTTTTTATAAATATTAATATATAGAAAAAGAATTATTTACAATTCAACAAAGAAGTAAATAATTTTTAACTATTAACTAATTTTGCCTTCTCTCGTTGTCGAAAGATTAGAGACATTAACATTGTTAATGTTGATTACCTTAAAAGCCAAGGGATGTGACTTCGGATCCCAGGCAGTTCAAAAAGAATTTATTTAAATCAGTTTAAATAAATATGACTTGATAATACAGCCAGGAGAAAAATAAAACAAATTTTCGGGAGTCCAAACAACTCCAGGGAACTCTTTGATATATACAAAATTAATATTTTTATTCAAAATAATATTGTTAAAAAATTTATGGATTACATAATTGAACTGACGTATGATTTTTAACAATTTTTGTTCTTGAGGAAGGCGTGACTTGCGCCTGATACGTCAACCGAAAATACAATTGTTTTATTTTTCTTCTGGCTGCATAATTCTTCGACTTCTACTCCGAATACAGCCATATCATATCTCTGGATAATTTGTATCTTAATATTCTGTATAATATATCTCTTTTAAAATTTATATAGTCCAAGATATCAAAAAAACAAAAAAAAAAAACTATTAATTTTTACAATAGGTAAAAAAATTATTTAATAAATGGAAGGAATATCAGGAGTGGGAAAACGGCCTCAACAGGACTGGTCCTTCCTCGTTTAGTAGTAAACACGATGAGCGAGAAAGAGGTATACACGTCAGTTGTGCAGCGCATTATCATCAAGTTTCTCACTCGTGAGAACGTGCTAAAATTCAGTGTCGGCTTCAAAGACAGTTCTGGAACAATACCCTGACATGGGAGAAGGTGAAAGCAAGGTGCAGACCTTTCAAGGTTGAAATTGAACGTCAACACTAACGAGATCGAAATCTTTGATATTCGACTCATTCTATGAAAATGGTATCCAAAAATTGTCAACTCATTGAGAAATCCCCCCCGTGGCCGAGAGGTTAAAGATATTGTCAATAATAATAACCTTAAAACCCAAGGGATGTGGGTTCGGACCCCAGGCAATTCGATATAAATTTATTTTAATCAATTGGATACCAAATGATTGATATAGATAAATATGCCTGGATTATATGTATCGTAAATAATATATATTGTATATCGTTTAAAGTCTATATGGCCTCAGATGTCGAAAAGATTACAAAAAAAAAACTCGGGAAAAGTGTATAATTCAAGAGGGGAATTATGTAGAAAAGTAGTGCAAGCATTTGACTATTTGGAAAAAAAAATTTTTTAACAAATCAAAGTAGCCTATATAATTTTTCTACAGTAGAACCACTTAACACTAGTATACCTTTGTTCAGTTTTTCATACCACGAGCTGGCACTTGACAGAAATCTTGATTCTTACTACGAGTGGAATTACTAAATGTGGACGAGTTTCATTCATAGGCCGCTAGTTAGCGCTGACCACTTAATGCTCATTTCTTCACTCTCGAAACGAATTAAACTCGTGGTGAGTTACTACTGTATTTATAAATGAAATTTAAATAATAATCCCGTTTGCAATTTTGCAAGCTTACAGGTATTTTTATCAAAAGCCATTCATTTGAATTGGTTCTTGTTTTATAATAAAAAAAAAAAAAAGAAGGACGTCTCTTGCACACCATACCCCTAGTAGAATTATGCAAGGCATGATATATACGAATATGTATTCTCTCCTTTTATTTACGTATATATATTCGATCAACCACCTCCCAAGTGGAATCCTCAACCAACGAAAGCAAATAGCTTAGCAATTGGCCAATAGTAAAATACAGACGACGTCAAATAGTCGGCGCTTCATTTTCAAAATCGAAAATCGAATCGTTCCAATACTTACTTATTATGCACAAACATGTACACCGAGTTTAGGACGACGTGCAAATTATTTATAAAAATTCCTCCCTACTGATAACTGATCCTCTCTCTCTCTCTCATCTATGTATTGAATTCTTTAACCAAAAACATTCATCTCTATTTATTTATTTATAAAACGTTATCAAATTTAGAAATAATTAGATTTTGGTAGCTGCATTATTATAATAATTCTTTTAAAGGTGGAATCAACGAAAACTCAGAGAAAATAAATGATAGACAAACGAAAATCGATAATATTTCTCCATATTAATAAAAAACTAAATTGCAAAACTTTTCCGCTTCTCTTTTTCTTTCATGGATCGATTGACTTCAAATGTTAATAGTTTCAAGCTCTTATTATATGCACATTTTACTTATCTTTCGAAGTCATGATTTAGACAAGAGAATATTCAATTCTTAAATTAAGGGTTTATTTCAAAAAAAAAAAAAAAGGTAATACAAAAATGTACCTGTCGATGTTTCGGTCGTGTCTTCCGACCTTCATCAAGGCAGATTTAAATGGAAGACATGTTTCTCACTTCATTATCTCTCTGACTCACGGTGTCAGATGTGCTAGTTCCAAAAGAGTCAGGGAGATCGATATGAATGGAAGACGCAACCGAAACGTAGACACGTGTTTTAATGGATTGAGAACCAAGCGTTTTTCTCGCCTTTATTCCACCCATCCATCCAGAAACAACTACTTAAATCATACAGCTGGTCATGTTTTTTCAATTTATTTGATATGGTTCGAAGAAAAAAAAAAGAAGAAGAAGAAACATTTTAATATTTTAAAGTCTAGCGAAAAACGAGAAAGCTAAAATCCCATCTCGTTTAAATAATTATTATAATTTATTTATGAGAATATCTCTCAAGAGTTTATTAATACCCTCTCCGCCTTGAAAAGAGAGTTGACTTAATTGAAGACAAAAGCGCTGTCAACATTTATTCATCTCTCTCTCTCTCTCTCTCTCCTTCATAAGTTGACCTTAAAAACAAAACACACACAATTTTAAATGTTAATCGGAAAATGCCATTTCATAATTTATTTATCATAATAAATAAATCCCCGTGATATCATTGAATAAAGCAAATATAATCATCCATTTTTAAAAAATCCCCAGAATAAATTATATGACGGTATAATTGAAAAAAAAAAAGGAAAAGAGGAGAGGGTTGGGAGAGGGGGTTGTTTTGTTGTTTATAGCTCGGGTTTATATATTAAGACCATAAATTTATAATTGATGATAGTAAACAAAGAGACAGAAACGATGTAGTGGCTATTAGTCTTATTAATGATTAAAGCGAGATGACCATTTTCCGCCTGGAGCCGAACCCGGGGTCTATCAATTGACCTGGCATCAAATATTCACAGTAATTGCGATCCCCATAAACTCTCTTGTGGCCCTTAAAATTATAAGACACAAGTGTCTCTTGGGGGCAGCTTGACTTACTTTTTTTTATAATTCATCATACAACTAACTCTATTTGCAATTTTCGATTTAAGGAAGACAGAAAAAAGTAAGCTTAAATTCTTCTTTCATTTCTAAATGCATCTTTTATTCGTGTTTCCTTGATAATGCCTATTTAACAAGTCGATTGGGCGTCAGCTTTGCCGATCAAATTCTAACAATAAGAGTATAGGAGAGATTGGTTTTTTATTTTCTCTTGGTAAAAAAATCGATGTTGAGATTTCAACGGAAATACACTTTTTTAGGCTCCTTGAGTCTAAAAAAAATTAGTTTCTCCAAATGATCTTTCTGTGTGTGTGAACAAGATTTCTCTAAAACAAAAAAACATATGAGACTGAAATGTTATATTTAATCTAGCTACCCTTGTCGCTTGCACCTTGAAGCTTTACAATAAAATCCGCCAGAGAGTACTTGTACTTTACTGATGTACTTTTTTAGTTTTTTTCGATTTTCTCAAAATTCGGTCTAACAAATATGACTAAAATTCAAATATCAATTATTTATTAGATCATCTTTGAAATGTATTAAATCTTAACCCCCTTCTCCAAAATTGTTTAGGCCCACTTTACTGAAGTAGACTTCGGTAAACGGCGGGAGAAATTGCTCTGTTTCTGAAACTCTAACAAAATCGATAATTTGTTATTAAATTGACATTAAACGGCTACCTAGGTGATCCGACGCAAAAAATCTGGCGTGTTAACACATCATTCAGCTTTCCCTACACCTTACACCAGTTTTTTTAAGCCTCTTCGTCTTCTGAGACTTTAAACAATAACAATTATATATTGGTTACTATTCACATTATTCAGAAATATATATTTAGATCAATTGATATTCAATTAGTTTTAATTCATTTCAAAGATAATCTGATAAATAATTGATATATGAATTTTAATTAAAATCGTTAAAGCGAATTTTGAGAAAATTGAGAAAAAACTTATAAAAGCACATCAAGTAAAGTACTACTACCTGATTATATTGAAAAGCTTCGAAATGCAAGCGACAAGGGTATCTAGATTAAATATAAAATTTCAACCTCGAGACTCTTTTCGCTTTTGAGAAGTCTCGTTCACAAACACACAAACATAAATAGACCATTTTGCGATGCCCATTTTTCAGACGGACGCTAGGCCATTTCAAAAAATAAAAATCGGAGGAAACTTTTTTATATAAAATTATATTTTATTATATAAAATTTTGTTTTTATTCCTGGACTTAATATGGCCAAGCTGCTTAATAATTTTTAATAAAATAATTTTTTGTGAGTGTATATTTTTCTGGTGGATCAAGCGCCCGGAGTCGAACCCGGGATATCCAGCCTATCCGGGACATTGGTGCCTGGATGTTCGACTCACTATATGTATATATATTTTGTTTCAAGTCTCTATCGAAAAGACTAAAAGGCAAAAAAAAAAATTTTATTAATAAAGGTAGGAATTTTTGAAAATATAAATGGATATAGTATTTAGTCTAGATATCTGATAGCCTTGTTCATTCTAAAAGGGCGGATGATTCTTTGGGTGCATGAACCCCTTTAAGCAGGCCACGCAACTAGTACCATATCACATTCATATTTTATGGTCTTAACTAAATTGAATTAACTTTATTACTTTAAGAGAAGCTTTTGTAAAATAATAAAATCGTTTGAAAATTTTATATGGATCCTTTTAAAGTTTTAAACATTACGATCTCGGAAATTAAAGTGGATTCAACACGTTCCAATTGGGAACTTGTTTAACTTTTTTTCCCTTTTTTTTCCTTTTTTTTTGTTTTCTTTTTAAGAAATAAAACATCTGCTGGAAATTTTTATTCTCCTCTGCTTGAAATGATCAGAGAAAAAACATCTATCTCTTGGCAAGTGATTTCTTTTACAAGGATTAAATCAATTTACTGCTCTTTAAATGATGAACAATTTTAATTTATTTAAAATTTTTTTTAATCTTTTTTGATGTTGAAAATAAGAGGAAGTAAAAAAAATTTATTCATTTCAATTATAAGACAAGAAAGCAAATAATAGAGAGATTTGAACTTGTGATTTTAAGTTTTATTTATTAAATAAAGAAAGGTGAAATACTTTTAAATTATACTTTCTTATACATATTCTAATTTTTAGGTAATTTTTTGGGGATGGGGATCAAACATCTCAACAGAGCTCTTGCACGCATACAAAATCAAATACTTTTAGTCAAAATATATATATATATATTTATAACACAGTAACTCAGATTTGAGGAAGGGCTTGACTTGCTGGACCAGAAATATAATTATTTTATTTCTCTCTTGGGTGCATTATGTATCTTTCCCTCGTCTTCTATGTCAAAATTACTTATCTTTAATTTGATTAGATTCTAAGCAGAACCAACAAATATAGGCTTTTGTATTTCTAAAAAAAAATCAACTTACCCTCCAATTAATTTAATTGGGCAGAAAAATTGTCTCGTGTTTTGGTACTTCAAACACAGTCGAGTAATCAAACTTGGGCTTGTTTCAGGATTGTACCGAGCTTCAGGAAAGTCTCACGTGAATTCACACTGGTGCATTTAAAAAGTTCCATTGTTGACATGTTTGTCAGGCATATTTCTTGCATATTATTGGTATATTTAACAAGCTAATTTAAACTTTAGTTCTTTTTCATATGGAGAATGTGATTTAAAAAAAAAAATAATTTTTCTCCTTATCCTTTTTAAAAAAAAAGATGGTTTAATCTAAATATATATCAAATGAATCCTAGAAATCACATGAATATTTATTAACACGAACAAACCCGTACTTGATGCGCCATCTGTGAATTGTTAGTCGAAGCTCCATTGATCAATATTAAAGTGATTCCTATTTTATTAACTCATCAAACAATTGTCGCGCGTTTTTTTTTATAGTTTATGGTAATGAGTACATATCAAAAGACTATTTCTAGCCTCCAATTCATTAACATTTAAAATAGATTTTATGGAATTTTTCATGTTAAATTTTTTCCCTCTTACCATTCTTATGTTCCCAAAAAATAGTAATTTCCTTCCACTTGATCGAATTATTATAAAAATGGGCTACAAATTATTGGACTTGAAATCTTTAAGCATTAATTCTCTTTATTGGGAAAATCGCTCCTGCTCGGATGCGAATACCGATCTCTCTCTTGCAGAATCCAACCGACCCATATTCTTTTTAGATCACTTTTATTCTGCATTTATTTTCTTATTTCCTTCAATATTTTTGTACGAAAATCTTCTTTTTTTTACGCTTCACACTGGCGTTTGCGACGATCTATTTGTATCTCTCTTAATCAGCCACTGGGTGTAGAATTCGTGTTGTTGGCAGGTTAAGCCAGGTCGCCGCTTGTTCTCTATTTTTCCGTCCAAAACAATTTGCAATATACTCTATTTGTACATGTTTCTTGCTATTTGCCCTAGATATTGGTTATTTTATCTCTCCAAGAGATTTTGAGCATTCTTAATTTCATCATGTTTAAGCTCTTGCCTAACAAGAATGGTTTCCATTTCATTTGTTTGATCGATTTTTGGCTCAGCTGTTCGTTGATTGTTACTCCAAGATATCTGTAATTCTGAACTTGCTCCTGCTTTTCATTATCATGAATGATAATGTAAATATTACAATTTTTTTCTATTAAAAAATAGATTCCATTTGTTTTTTAGGATTAGACATTAAATACGGTTGGCAATTAAATTCCTATGAAAGTCAAAGTCTTAACGAGAAATGAAATTAAAATGATTTTCGCATCTCTGGGTGATGAAAATTACAATTGCAAATTAAGATATTAAGCAATATTATGCCTTGTTACTTTATCATTTTCCCCAAGTTTATTATTTAAATATTTAAAACAAAGTAAGGAAGTTAAAAAGGGTTACTCAAAAGTTTCTAGACTTTTTTTTTTTAATATATTATACACATAAATTTAAAATATATGAAAAGATTTTTAATTGTTAATATTAAATTAAAATAAATTCTCTTTTTATTTCTCTCTCTCTAAGACTTTTCAGCATATACATTTTAAAGAATCAGAATTAGATTTTATTTACGATAGATGTAATCCAGGCATATTTATTTAGCCAATTGATTTAAATAAATTTTCATCAGACTGCCTGGGATCCGAACCCACACCCCTTGGCTTTGACATTGTCAATATATTTAACCTTTCGGTATATTTAACGCCCCCCTCCCCCTCCGGTCCTTCTAGACAACTTCGGAAGAGGTTGAAATTAGGGTTAAAAGTGTTGTTTAGTTTGATACTAAAGCCTTCACAGGTGTCTGTTGATTCAGGCCGTGCTCTCCCGAGAGATTCATTCGCATTGGGGGTCCTTCCTTTAGTATTCAGGGATGTTAAGTTGGAGGTTCGCTACTTCAGAGTCGGATCGAGTAAATATATATACTGACGGCAAATTAGTATTTGCACACTTTATTTTTTAGAATTATTTAAAAATTGATAAATTAAAATTTTTATTATTATTATTATTATTATTCTCTTATTTATTAATATATTTTATTAAATTCTCTAGAGGAAAGATTTTTTGAATCTTTTGGCATTTAAGGCTATTTAGACACCTTTATTTTTATTAATTAGTAGTCAATACAATATAAATAAATTTTGATTGCTCAGGACGAGAAGCGAACCACTGGCCTTTATTCGTGAGGTGAGGCCTCTACCTCTATTCCAAAGGACAGCGCTAGGGGAAAGATTATAAAATATTAAATGAATTTTTTTTTTAATGAAAAAATATAAAATTCACTTGACAAAAAAATTTAACTAATATTTTAACTAATATATAGCACTATATTTATTAAAAAATATAACTTACTATTATTTTATTATATTTATTTATACGTATCTTTATTTTTTTATAAGATCAAACAAAATTTTTAATTTTCAAGTGAAAAAAATTTTTTATTGAAAATTATTTCCTTAAATCTTTTGTTGGACCCTTTCAAAAATTAAAAAAAATGCTCGAATGAAAATTTTTATATGTCGTATTGTGAGAATGGAGACCAGTTGGTACAGGTGTTTTTGGGATCTTTTTATTTAAAGGTTTTCTCCAGAGCTGTCTAGGCCGAACATGCACCATTCTATTGTTTAAAAAACCTTTTGTTTTGACATGTTATCGATTGATGGCGCCACTTGCCAAGGACTTAAATGAAAATGCGATTCCGCTTGGGTTTGAAAACCCAAATATCGAATAAATAATACGTTCTACTGAATACAAATAGATAACAAAATATAATTTTATAAAAATTTGAAAATTAGTTTGATTAACAAGAATTCTACTGCCCATATTATAAAATAATAGACTGACATGTGGCTAAATGGCTTAAACTAAAGGTCAAAAAAAGACTGACATTGGACAAATTTTGACAAGTGCTTAAAGATAAAAGAAATAAGGAATTGGACAGGACTAAGGTGTGGGAATGACATAGAGGGTACATGCAGATTTTGTGAAGAAATTGAAGGACATTTATGACATGCGAAATTGAAGGACGAATTCACGAAAAGCAAAATTTTCCTTTTATTAAGATTTCCTGCATATTGTAAATAAATATTTCAACAAACAAACTTTCTGTCACTTAATGATGGTCCAATAAATTTAGATCGAAACGCCGTTAAAGGGGGGTTGGATGTTTCATCAGTGTAGATGCTGGCTGTCCCCTCCTGTCCTGATTCACTATAAAATCTACGGCCATTTCTAATTTGAGTCAAGTTAAAGCTTAGAGGATGCTTCAACACAATCCTTTATTCCAAAATGAATTTTCAAATCAAAGCGGCATCGAATTTTCATTTTATTCCATGGCAAGTGGCGCCATCAATCGATAATACCAAGTTTGAACTCGTTCTATTATTGAGTTTGGCCCCTACTTAGAAAAAGTGAGAATGTATTTGTCGGTTTAAAAATAAATAAGTATTCTTTCCATTTTTGATATTTATTCATTGAGTAATAATTTTTCAAAATATTCTCAGTAAATTGTTCAAGTAATAGTATAATAATTTTTTTGGATTAGAGAGTGATGTAGTGTTAAACGCAAAGAAAAGAAGTTTCAAATAGGAAACTCAGTTTCGGGTGAGGCTTAGGAAACATTTTAGCACTCACCTCGTGGTCGAGAGGTGGTCAACATTGATAATCTTAAAACAAAGGGATCTGGGATCCCCCCGATGAAAATTTATTTACATTAATTGGATCTCAATTAATAATATAAATAAATAGGCCGGGATAATAAATTTCGTTAATAAATATATTCTAATTCGTACAAGCGTTCTTTCCTCTCCTTCTAATTTCATTGGAACTACCTCCCATGTAGATCTTAGAATGGGGTGAGAAAATCCTCAGTGGGACGCTGACTTGACCTCTCAATATCAAATTAATGTTTATCTCACCAGTAAATGAGTACAAGGGATACTCCTAAATATTCAGTAGGCGAATTTGGATTGTGGTGTGACTGGCGCCTTAAAATATACAAAACTAAATCCACATATAAATTAAATATAATTATATGATGTGGGGGGGGGGGGTAGGTTATAGTTATGCTTTTGCTGACAACATTTGAAGGGGAAGACCGTACTTTGACCATTTCAATAAATTTTCCACTAGAGAATTTTTATAATTTGTCGAATCTGCCCATTTATTTATTAATAGGTAGGACATTCAGCCAATGAAATAATATGTAAATAAATATTTCGATGTTAGTGGGTTGACATCATCCTCAGTACAATAACGGTTGATTTGCAAACTGTCCCATATATATAGGCAGAAAATTTTAAACAAAAAACACTCAATTTTATTGTAATTAAAAACCAAATTTATATGCAATAAAGAAGACATTGTACTAGAAAATTTCGAAATAACAGAAAGGACTCACTAAATATGCCATATAAATGCAACCACTATAAAAAATAGTTATAAAAAAAGCGCAAAAACTTTGAATTGTTTATAGCCCTCCAACCTGGGGCTGGGAGGTTAAAGATATTTTGACATTTGGATTCCAATTTAATAAATATGCCTGGATAATGTGTATCGTAATTAAAAGAAATGTGTGCTATTTCAAGTCTATATCCTCAGATGCCGAAAAGATTTTAAAAAATATATATAGGACATCATTAGTACCTCCTCCCCTCCTTCCCTTCCCTCAAGAAATTTAAACTTATCTTTTAAGTCCAAAAAATCTTTTTAGTAT
>JAAAKE020009528.1:0-10933 GCA_010014785.2 Anisolabis maritima
AAATACATTTAATCCTCAATTTAACGGAAAAGTGATTAATGTACTAGGTCTATCAAAATAAATTGGGCAAAGACGAGCAAGATAAAAAAAATAAATATTAGTAATTTTTTAAAATACTTTTTAGGAATCTGAGCTCATTTAGTATCCATTTATATTTATAATAGCTAGGACGGGAAACGAACCTCCGACACTTATGCTTGGTCTGAACTACGGCTGGGTCACTTTTTAGCATATTGTTGCCTTTGACCATGAAATTTTTTTTCAAGCCGTTGGATCCTACATACAAACATACACCCATTCATAGGTGATTTTGACCTGTTTGGTTTTATATTTCGAACTTTAAAAAAGCCATATTTACTATTAGACGTGAAAGTAATTTAGATAACTTCATTCTGTGTCATTAAAATTTTTATAAAAGGCTTATAAAAGCGTAAAATTTCCCTGCTTTTGAGAGAGAAAAAAAAAAAAGCAAAACTAATATTTTAAAAAATTCAGTAGTGAAAATTGAGAGGCAGTGAATGCAAATCGAGAAGGACTTGAGAAAAAGAAGAGGAGAGGAGTAAAGCTGTTGAAGAGGCTAGAGCAAATAGAAGGAAAGGAAAAGAGAGAGAGAGAGAGAGAGAAGAGCCAGTAGGGCGATAACGAGCAACTCGAGATGAAATTAATGACGGAGAGCTTTCAAAAAAAAAAAAATCCGAATATTCCCACTTTTTTGCATATATTTTATAAAAATGTGTATGTTTGTTTCACATCTTCTCCTAAAAGAATAATCAAATAGAACGTCCGTTGAAAAAGGAACACTCTGAGCAGAGCCTGAACTAAAAGGAAAATTCCACTCACTGCCAATTTTGAAAGTTGTAATTATTTATTCTTCTAAATCAAAGGATTCAGGACCAAGATTATTAAACATAAATAAATTTTAAATATGTTATCAGATCGATAGATTAGTTTAAGAAGAAATAATTGCAATGGAGATGGAAGTTTATTAGCAAATCCTTCCAAGTGAAATTCTATTTGAAAGTTCTAAAGGAAACCCCGTCCAAAAAAAAAAAAATTTAAATTTCTACAAAAAGCATTCGCTTGGTCATTAACAAAATAATGAAATTACATATTTTTGTGAAAAGGTTAAATAATAAGCGAATATTCTTCTTAGGCCAGTTAATTCGTACAATTTCCTCTGTAATGCATTTACGGTTCGGAGATCAAAAGACTCCTTCTTCAAAATCTTAAATGAAAAGAAATAGTACATATAAAATATAAACACTCGTACATTATTGGCAATAAATAAATATTAGAAGAGTCAGCCAAGAAGAAATAAATAAAAATGTTATTTTCAAGCCCAGGCTTCGAATCGTAGTCGCGCTCTTCTTCAGGACATACCAATGAAATTGGTACAAGAAACAATTTCTTGACAAAATCAAAGAAAGACATTGATAATATTTGCCATTTATGGATTATTTTTAAGTAATATGGTATGTGTGTGCTTGCTTGAGAGATTTCTACAAAAAAAAAAAAAAAAAAAAATTGGCAAATATCGTTTTAATTTAATTTTATATCTTGTAATTTCAAGTAAATAAATCATGGATGCCTGACTGAAAGGCTGAAAATAAATAAAAGAAAAAAAAAAAACAAATAATATAAAAATATGGACTGACTAAAAGCACATCACGCAAATTTTTCTTATCTAAGGTGAGCACACCAGATTTTTGCGTTGGCTCTCTTAGATAGCTTTGCATTACAGCCAATCAATATCGATCGATTAGTTTTAGTAAAAATAACAAAAGACCTAAAAACGTACAAGAGTAAAGTGGACCCCAACAATTTTTGGGATTAATACATTTTAGAGATCTTCTAATAAATAATTGTTTTATGCATTTTTATCTAAATCATTAGAGATGAATTTTGAGAAAATAAAAGAAATCTAAAGAAAAATGAACATCTATATAGTAATAATACGCGTAGGTCAATTTTAGTCAAAAGCGGCGAGTGTAGCTTAAATATAAAATTTTAGCAACGGACGTTTTTTCGTTTTTGAGAAATCTTGCTCACACACATACGGACATGGATAGACAATTTAGCGGACCTCCGTTGAAATTGACTTTCTCACTATATATTGATAATTCATATATAGGTAAGAGAAAGTACAAAACGCGAATTTAATAGGAGTATTCCAGTTGTTTTTATATCTTGGCACTTTTTTTTTTTTTTTTTTAGAAAAGGATATGATTGATAAAATCGGTGTGTCTTCTCTCCCTCTTTAATTAAATTCTCTGAGGAAGGATAATAAAAACGTTGAAGAGAGAGATGCCGGAAGATAGGATGGGAATTGATCCGATGTCCGGAAATCAGAGAGAGAGAGAGATCGCCCTCCGGACATCCATCCATCAGGAGCTGGAAGACCACAGCTTCCCTCTCCTTATCAGGGCCGTCTGACTCTTAAGACGACTGCATCAAACCGGAAACGGAACAAGATGCGATCATCGGATCATTAACTTGCACACGCCAACCGTTCGCTCTCTCTTTCACGCCTTTTTTTTTTTTTTTTATTTTATTTATTTCTTCCTCTTTTTATGGTTTTTTGAATGAATGAGTGGAATATATATCATTCAAATAATTTAATGCTCCGATTTATTCAATTTACTCAATGCAAGAGAGAGAAGGAACATTTTCATTCATTCGTTGTTGAATTTATTATATTTTCTTTATTTAGGGAGAATATTATAATATATAAAATTGGGGGAACGAGAATGGGAATTATATTGATAGCCAAAAGCGAGTCATGCGCACTGGCACGGGCTTCCGCCCTTTTACTTTCCTAAAACGTAAGAAAAGTTCGATATCCCCACCAATTGTATTTTATATTCATTAATATTTATTATTTTATAAAATTTATTTATTTATAAGTATTTAATCAAGTACCAAAGGCAGTAAATTTTGCCAAAAGTGATACTTCAAAATATCTTCTGAACTTTTCACGAAACACTCAGATACACAATTCGTATATTTATTATTTCGAGCAACTTTTGTTTGAAAAAAATTTTTCTATCTTTTTTTAAATCTTCTATTTATTCATTTTTACAAATTTCAAAAAATCGTTAGATTCATTCTTTATGTACCGGATGGTCAGATTTTCTGAGCATGATATCTGGAGGGGAGGGGGGATTTTTTATTTAATTTTAATCACTTTTTGACCTGAAATTTACAATTTGATTAGTTGAAAAATTTATATCGGTGTCTCCCGGCGGGCAAGCAATAGCCTTGGCCACCCATCCGAGGTTGAGCGCTGCTTGGCCTTGCTTGTCAACAAACAGTTCATTTTTTCCCGGGTCGAGCCCATCGGTCAAGTTAAATTTTACTATTATTTTTATTATTTTTTCTTCAGATTGATTCTTCCATTCATTGTATATTTCTTCGAACTATGGATTTGTTTCTTATGATCTTTTCTCGTTAAAAGAAATTGAACAAAACTTTGATCATAATTAATAATAATAATGTTGGGGGGTAACCGTGCCTTCAACATTGAGTTTTTTTACTGGTTTAGATATTATTCAAATTAGAAATTACTCTTTCGGTATGTGCAAATAAAGAAAAATGCCGCTATTTTTATAAAATTAGAATAAGGAACTTGCCAAAATGTCAAAAATCGGCTGACTCATTTTAATAAAATAAAATCAAAAATTAATCGTAAGTAATTTGTTTCCACAAATATTCTTTAAGGAGATAGGTGGTTTTGTGGTGGCCACGTCAGTTTATTTTCTTTTATCATTAAAAAAAATTAAAGTTCTCATCGAAAAAAGAAAAACAATATTTGTATTTGAGCTTAAATTTAATCTTTTTTTAAACATTCCTTATTTGTTTTTCCTTCCTTTCTATTTTTTTTTTTTTTTTTTTTTTTTATTATTCTCATTTATTTTAATCATCACGAATTTTGTCTAAATCTTATCAAAAAGCTACAAACTTATATTTTTACACACACACAGACACGCTTCTTTTAAAAATAAATATTTGTATAAGTGTTCCAGAGACACGAAAGGCTGGCTGGTTGGTGTAAATTTATCTCTTTAAAAACGAAAAAAAAAAAGAATATAGTTCTAATATAAATCAAAAGGTGTTAAATAAATATACAAAAATAATTTTTTTTTGAGTTGAGGTTAGTATCTTTTTTTTTCTTAAATGAAAAACAAATGACGTCATTAGCTATATAATAAATTTTTGAAATTAATCTATATTATTAATTGACGAGAAATAAATTTTTCTTGCGTCCTGGTGTAAAGGAAGCGGAAAATCCTGGTTCAAGTCCCGGATTATGCCCACCGAAAAACAAACTCATCTCGCAAAGTATTTTATCTTAAACGAGAAATTAAATGGGCCTAAGGGGCGCTGTTTGAAAACCACCAACTATTTCAAACAAAGCTCTATCAGCCCGCATTATTATTTTATAGTTTTTCTTTCAAAGAATCCTCCCTGCCTTCCTTTCCTCTATATTTTTAACAAAAAACAAAACTTTCAGACCATCCCGTCCATTACACGCGCCACTCGATCAACACTCAGGTACTGAAGTTTCCAATGACCTGTAAATTCTCATGAAAGTTATTTATTATATAATTTTATGTTGATTCAAAATATATATAATAATGATATTCATATTTCCACATTTTCTTTTACAGTAATTTTTTATATTCTTTTTACAAGGATTTCGAGCTATAAAGCCCTCCCCAATTGTTCTTTGAGGTTAAGTAATCGTATATTTTAGGGAAAAAACCCAATTATTAATAACGACGATAAATAAAAGTAGATAAAATAAACAAATAAATATAAATAAATAAATGTTTCGTGATGAATACTAATTAAATTAGACTTTATATATATATATATATATATCAGCAAGTTGATTTTCATGGTACAAAATATAGGTTAATGCATTCTGATGAGTATATTGTAAATTAGTATATTTTACTTTTTGGTTCGAAATGCGGCCTTTCATTTAAAAAAGGTTCAATTGGTTGCATAAATTCGTTGGATGATAGGCAACCTAAATGACCAACTCGCTAGTGGATTTTTCGATGAATTGTTCCAGAGCGGTTGAAATTAAATTCATAACCGAGTAGCAGCAATCGAAAAATGCATTAGTGAGTTGATCATTTGGGTTGCCTACCTTCCAGCAATCTAATTTCTACAATTCATTGCACAAAGGAATTTATGACCTTAATTGACGAAACGCGGAGTGATGAAGGAATAAATAAATAATTTAAACAATTTCTTTTTTTTGTTTCAAGTACTAAGAGAAAAAAAAAAAGAGGACGATAGGGAGAATCCCTTGTGCCCCAGTGTAACTAGTACAGGGGTAAGAAATATTTTAATATCATCATTATTATTATTATTTTTGAATACTCATTTTCTCCTCTTGTTTAAAATAGAGAAGAATAAGAATGAGATTCCTGAAATGCAATTTTAAATTATCTTTTGGAAAATGTCTCTGTATATGTGTGAGCTCCCCCCTCCCCCTCCTGCCAAGGCAACATGAGAGGCAGAGAGGGCTTTCTCATTTATATATCTTTTATCCTATTTCTTATTCCTCTCCTTTCCCATTCCACATTCTAGAAAACCCATCTCGTTAGAGTAGCGTCAGATTAAATTAATTTTTTTTTTAAACCCCCTTAACATTTTCCTTGTTTTCTATATTTTATAATCTGAAAAACCTTTTCAATACTTCGTTAGTTTTTTTTTTTAGTTTCTGTGAATAAATAGTGGAAAAATATTTTTCTAAAAAAAAAAATATATTTTTCAGAAGAGAATAATTAATTAAAAGTGAAGACTGAGCAAAAGGGATATAAATGATTTATAAATGGAAATAATAAGGCTAGCACTGAAATATAATAAGAGGAGTCTGTTGATTCTTCACCGATTTTGATCCTCTTTTACATGGCGAATTTACATAAAAAATAATTGGACACGTGTCCCTGCGTTTTATTGAATGGGACCTTTAAATTGGATTTTTTAGCGCATGAAATTGGAAAAGATCATTCTAGAAGCTCATAGAGACTTTTAGTTCAGAGGCGGTAACGGTAAAGCGTCACAATTTAATTTTGAGCAACACGAGTTCAAACCCTCCAAGAATTCATTTTTTTTTCTTTATTTTCCCTCTATTCCTTACAAGCAACTTCTCTATCCATTAAATGACAAAAATATAATTTCATTTCATTTCGAGGCCCATCGTTCCAGTTTATTTAGCCTAGGGCTTTCGTGCACGAAGACACACACACCTCAAACCCCAGACGTCCTCTGGTTATATCGATCTATCAATGAAATTACTTTATTTCCTAACTCTCCTCCTTTAGTCATTTCTAGCTAGCTAACTACTCCTATAATTAATTCCATCCGGTTCCTTTCAACCAATGCTAGGGAGGAGACTAGTTTGAGAAGGGCCTCTTTCAGCACCGGCGTGTTTCCTACTCCTTGCGAAAAGTGCATCATTGAGAGGGAATCTTTCTTTACGTCTCTTCCACAGAATTTTCAGGGTGTAGGTTTAGGGTTTGATTAATTCAGATTTGAGGAGGGGGTCCATTTAGGCACCCGTGGAATTGGATCTTGGAGATGAGGCTTCTTCTTCTCCCTGGTATAAATAAGTGAAAAATAATGTTAACTCTTCAGGAAGTAAAAAAATATCTGAAACGAGTGAACGATATTCGGATCACGTAATTATTTACTGGGAATAATTTATAAAAGAATTCTTTGTTTTTAGACTGATAAATTTCAATTACGATAAAGGCAAGATAATAACACTTGAAAAATTAATAATGATCCACTAATTAATAAATTGTATCTTAGTATAACTTTGGGCTTAGATTCTTTCCATTATAAAAAAAAGGCAGAAAATTTTATATATAATTTATGCACATTAAATAATTCTATATTTTATTTGGATAATTAATATTTTGTATATATGTAAAATAGGCCTATATATTAAATGCAGAAAAACTCTTGGAGGATTCGAATTCGCGTTGTTCGGAAGTAAATTGTGAAGCTTTCCTGAGTCGATCACGTAACTTTTGAATACTCTAAGCTTCCTAACGCCCCAGAATGAATTTTCAAAATTTCAAAGGCTAAAAATACAAAGTTCATTTTAATGTGTCTAATTATTTTCGCTGGAGGTTCACCCTGTGAAGAGTCACCTATAGTTTGGCCATGTAAATAATTGGGAACGCTCAACAACGAGGGAAAAGTTAGAGCATTCAAGAGCTATTTCTGTCCTTGACTTACTGTTGTCTTACTCGAAAGTTGAAAGGACTTTTCAATTGGCAGTTGTTCCAGTTGGACTTTTAGTAGCTCTAACTTTATAAATTCTATTTCAACACTTGAGGAAATATTCAGTCGGATTTTTTCATGAATAAATGCAACCTCCAAATTTTCATCAAACTTGATAGAGGGGTTTGGGCTGAGTCACTGAGGTTCTTTTATCTCTTTTTCAGCTCAAACTTACAAGTGAAATTTTATAAAATTTGATGATTAGAAGAAAGTTTTACACTAACGCAAGTTCTGATAAAGTGATGTGATGTTAAATAATGCAATTGATCACCGCGGAATTTACAATTAATTTATTTAACCTGCCTTTGCTGAATAGCCACGCCAAATGGAGTCCTTCAAAATTCGAAATTAGAATTATTCATGAAAAATTATAGTCCAACCGTTTTGGGAATTCCAGAGGCAGGGAAGTCTTATAGATGAAAAAGAGGCGAAGCTGGAGAAGGGGCCTTGGGTTGGTCGTAAGGGGCGTGAAAGGAGCGTCTTTTAACATTAATTATTTTAGAATATGGAGAGAAATTCTGGAATTCCTTAAACGGCATGACTTACCAGTCGATGTGGCTGTAATGCCCAGAGATTAAAAAAATAATTTTAAATATAACAAGATAAATAAAATAAAAATTAAAGAGTTATATGAAATAAATGATTATTTAATTAAAAGAAAATATTTATTTAATTTTTTTATAAATATTTAATTTACTCCTCCCATTCCGACAACTTTTATTTATTTTTCCTTTTATATTTTAAATTGTTGAAATAAAAAAATGATACAATAAATATTGACTTAATTTTTATATCTACAGAGTAGCTAACCTAGAAATTTGTTTATTTAATTTTCATATTATATTATTTCCAAAATTTAATTGAATATTGTTTATACTCTTTCCTTTTTTTTTTTATTGGCCTTGCTCTATAAATATTTGAAATTTAGATTATAGATTGAAATAACTATTAGTAGTAAACAATAAGCCCTTTTTTTTTCCATTATATTCCATAAAATAAGCTTTTTTTATTTTTTTTTTATTAACCTATTATATCAAAATTTAAATTTAGTGTTAGATTTATTATGAAATGTTACTAATTTGAGCAAGATATGAAAATAGTATTTAATATCTTTGTTTGTAAAAGCAATCATTCACCATTTGCATTCCAAAAAAAAAATATTAAAATGAAACTGGTGAAGGTGAATTAAGTCCAAAAATGATACATAAGCAAGAAAATCAACTGGTGAGAATTTTCCTTTTTCCAAAAAATGAATATCATTTCTTCTAGCCTTCGCTGTTTAAATAGAGGAAAGACAAAGTCTTCAAGGAGAGAAAATATCAACCCCATTTCAAAAATTAAGATAGCAAATGTGAAAGCTTCAACTTCAAAAATCTTAGGGGGAATTTCATTAGGATTTACTTTTTTTTTACCTATATAGAAAGAAAATATTGGGATCGTAAAAAAAAAAAAAACTATGTCCAATTATAAAAATGAGCCATGTCAGAGACTGTGAAGACAATGCTAATGGACACGCATTGTTCTCAGCCTCTGTTTTTATAATTGGACATAGTCCACTATTAAAAACCCTGAAAGCAAAGAATTGTTTAATTTTTGTGTATAATCTGATTTATGAAATTAATTAAGAAATTTTTTTGTATTTTGAAGCCAAATGCTCTGATGATGACGGGTGTAAATATTTGGATGTGAAAGTGGATTGAATTCTGCTGATTTTATTCTCTTTTATCTTCAACACAACAATCCAGCTTTTTTTCCCTTCTACGAAAATATATGTAATTTCTATACTAATTAAGCTTATACAATTTTTTTAGAGGTATAAAACCTTCAATTAGAGGCATAAAAACTCCCAAGGACGAAAAAAAAAAAACATTCCCCGATTGCACTGTTGGCACACACCTTTCCCTGTGTTTCTAGCTCTACTTGGTCCATTTCCGGTGCACATTGGCGTTTCACCTCGCTCCTCCTTCAATCATCGTCCCTTTTTCTATTAAATAATTGAATTATTTTAAGATAAATATTTTGTGACAGGAGTTTATCTTTGATTGAGCATAATTTGCGCTTCCTGGACTCGAACCAGGATTTTCCGCTTTACACAAGTTTGCACGTCCCAACAATCACAACATCTCGCCAATATATGAGTGAACATAATTCCACTCCGTAAGGAAACCTTACGTTTCGCAATGCCATCTATGTGAAATTATATTTCACTCATATTTTGGCTAAGGCGAGATGTTGTGGTTCTTGGGCCGTAGTATAAAAATCCTGGTTCGAGTCTAGGGCGCGGATATTATGGCCAACCAAACACAAACCCATCTCGCAATATATTTATCTTAAACAATATATTGACTGGCTTAAAGAAGTCTATAGATCGTTTTTTGAAAACCACCAGCTATTTCAAACAAAGCTTTCTCAGTCCATATGGAATTATTTTATTTTTACTTTATCCTTTCCTATTGGGAATTTAAAAAATTTAATTTAAAATTTAAAAATTTTTTTTTTAACAATTTCCCTTGAGATTTTTTAAAATACATCTTCTAGAAATCTAATGGAAATTTTATCTATTATTCATGAATAACACGTACATAAATACTTTGAATTTTATATAATTAAATTGTAACTAACTTTGACAAGAGAATAAAGTAATATTTAATAGAGAGACAATAAACATTCAAGACATCATTTCTGGGAGCGATGTTATCAATATTAGTCGGAAATAATGATATGAGAGCCTTCCTTAAGGAAATTGGTTGTAGAATAGAGAAGGGTATAATAAAGAAACTTAATTCTCTCTTCACATAGGAAGAAGAAGATTATTTGCCAATTGTAGGATTTACAAGCAACTGGTGTATATGAAATAGCGCCGTATATTACCATATGTTTTGGTGGAATTAAAATGACCCATAAATAAAGCTCCCCAAAAGGGATGGCGTTAAAATCTTATTAGATTATATCATAACATATTTATGCTACCTGTCGTTATGAGTGTGTGAGACATGTCAGAATGTTTTATATATCATATTCGGAGAGTGGAAGGACTTTTATCGTTCTTTTTTTGTTTCGCTTGTCATGATATCAAAAGATTAATATTCTAAATATTATATATTTTTACTGGATTTGTAATTTATCTGGAAAATCATTCAGAGTTTTTTTAAATTTAATAATACTAAAATCAACCAGTAGAGACATTTTAACCAACAAACAAAAGTGTACTTCCAATACTAACTTAAATCAAATTTCTAAATGTGTTTTGATTGGTAATAATTTTAATCATTTAATTAAATTAGAAATCCTAGGAAGGTGGGGATCTTACTAAAACGACCCATCCAAAAAATTCCCTCAAAATTAGGCCACCAACCAGCAAAAATGTCGGATTGTTTATTTGAAATGTAGCATAAGGCAAAGTTCTACCAAGTTATTTAACGAAATTTTGGTAACAGTTTTTTTTTTTAGGAGAGTCAAATATATAGAATAAGAATACAAATAAATATTAAATTAAAATCAGATTTATTTTCAAGCTGAGATGCATAGATATGTGAAAAGGGAGGAAGTCAGCCAGAAGGGTAGCTTCTATCGAAATAAAACTCCCCAAATATGAGACGTGTCGGCTTTAATTCTCCAGTCCACTGGC
>JAAAKE020009550.1:0-10931 GCA_010014785.2 Anisolabis maritima
AGTGAATATAAATGAGAAAGAGTCTCAAGAAGAAATCCCTAATAACGATTCGGAAGTAGAGGAAAAGGAAAATGAAGTGAATATAAATGAGAAAGAGTCTCAAGAAGAAATCCCTAATAACGATTCGAAAGTAGAAGAAAATGAAAATGGAGTGAATATTTCGCTATCATCTTCCCTTTCTTCTGTTATCTCTACACAAAGATCATTTTACTCTAGGCAATCGTCTACCAAGTGTAATTTTACAAAATTACTTCTTGATGATGAAGATGAAGAAGAAGAAGAAGGAGGAGAAGGAAATCGTAGAGAAACAATAAATAAAACAAGGATGTCCACTTATATGTTTTTAAACACGCCAATATACAATAAGACTTTAATTCACAATCGACAATCCATTGCCTCAGTCAGAGCAAATTTTACGCAATGTTTAAGAGATTCAGATGACGAAGAGCAGGACAATGAAAAACAAGAAGAAATAAAATTTGAACAATATTTAAAAGATGATACCGCTATAGATATTTCGCAATCGTCTATTCATCATAATCAAGGTGAGTTTTATATATTCAGAAACTTTTCAAAAATTTTTAGTAAATTTATTATTTTTAGATAATCAAACACAGACCCCTTATGATTTTATTCCTCATATGGAGGAGACTCTTAAAGAAGGCATCAATTTATTAGAAGAAAGTCCTCTCAAAATGAGTCCAAATCATAGTTATAATTCTGAAAAACAAACTGAAGAACCTGAAGAAGAAAAAGAAGATCCTTTCCATATTGATCTTGATGAGGAAGAATTAGATCCATTTGATTGGGATTTTCTTTTTAATGCTGAAGGAAAAAATAGTTTTCAAAATTATTTTGTACAGGAATTAGAAAAATTTAGAAAAATTGAATCAAAAAATAAATTGGAAGAATACAAAAAAACATTGGCCAAATATGAAGAAAGGAAAAAGAAAAAAGCATTGAAAACTCAAATGACAAGCGAAATCTCTGTTCCTACATTAGAAGAGGCAATCAAATTGAAAAATAGAAGGTAACTTTTATACTTATTAATGTTAAAAAAATTTTATACAGATACTCAGGAAAGGTACAGTAACCTAATTAATTTCTGACTATTTCCGAGAGGGGTCACTTTTTTGCATTTAATCTCTAGCACAATTGTAAACTTGTTCTTTTCGAGGAGAACAGAGTTATCAAATCGGCAATGTCTCTTCACTCAAAGTCAGGGACAGCCAATTCATTTTCTTGTATTTTTACTGGGAAGGGTTCCCTTTTCTTTATTATTGATAAAGTTGACACATTTTGAACCAGAGATTTCACAATTTTTAGATTAACTGCTTTACATTTCGGCTAATCGCATAATGCATAATCAGTAATCAAGTATACTAAATATCTTTTTTTTATAAACAAATTTTAATACTAACAGGCTGGCATTCTTGGCAATATTTTAGCAAATGTCCACCAATCCAGATATTTTAAGGCTCTTGACCACATTAGTCCCCTTGACAAACAATTCATTAACAATATGCTCTTTTAAAAAATATCTAAAAAAATTAATTTTACATTCCTAAGAATATATATATATATATATATGTTACACCTGGATTATCTCATGATTTTCTGCCGAATTTATGAAATCAGCAACGCGATTGGTATTTCACGAATTCGGCGAAAAAATTTCTAATTTATGAAACATGCAATTACACTAATCCTTCTCAAAAGTAATCATAATAGATAGAAGATTTACATGAAATTCAAAATCATAAAATTTCATGTTTTTTTACCTATTATTAAATTTATTGTTTTCAGATTTCATGTTTTTTTTTTCTTCTAATTATCCAGTAAGACGAAACAAGAGGTTGTCCAATTTCTTTTGAGGTGGATAGTACATATATATATATAATTTTTATTTTGAAGATCGAGACTATCTTACTGGATAATAGAGACTAGATAGGCGACTATTTTTAAATTTTAAGGAACCGGACTCTAGTAATAATATTTTATAAATAGGAATATGGACACCTACCTTAGAATTTATTTTAAACATTAGCAGTTTCCTCAACTCAAATTCTTATGCAAGAAATCGTTTGGGTCCTTGTCAGTTTATCAGTGTATCCTTTCATTCCTATTCTTCCTGGGCAAAAGTGAATGAACAATTAAAGACATTTTTTGTTAACATTGTCCGATAGACTTAAAAAAAAAAAAAAACCAAAGTGATCTCTTCAAAGAAATATCTATGCATATATATATATATATATATAATATTCTATATTTCAAATGCTTTTTTTCTTTCTTTTACAGCCCTGAATGTGATTGGGCCATTGAAAGTATGAATGAAAGCAGATGGTATTTTAGTTTCCTTCAAGGAATCACCACACTTAAAATCAAATTTATTTTCGATGATCGAATTCGGATTTCCATGTATACTAATTCAAAAGGTAATTATAAAAAAAATTTTACAAACCATACAATAGATCACATGATTCTTTTTACTATAGCAAAAACCAAGAACTTTTTAAATTATTTATATTGTTTCATAGAGTTTTGTTTGAAATAGTTGGTGGTTTTCAAACAACTCCTATAGATTAAAGCATCAATTAATATATGGTTTAAAAAATATAAAAATACTGTGAATGATTATTTTCTGCTTGTGCTTAAATCGCGTCCACAGAAGTTGTACCAGGATTTTCGTTTTTGCGGCGGACATGCTACCATTACTTCAGGACAAAAGACCCGACCGGAGATGAAATGTTTATTGGGACTTGCGTCCTGATGTAAAGGTAGTGTTCTTTCAACTGACACTTTGAAGAATTTCTTGCCAATTCACTGTAATCTTTCTCCACTAGATAGTTAGATATCCTGTTAGAAGTCTTTTGTTTGAGATCGAACATTTTAGGAAGAAAAAGCATTTTTCTTTTGTTAGCATTATTAGTTGCTTTTTTTTATCAAATCCATTTATTGTCCCTTTTATCAAAAACTTTTTGTCCAAAATGACAAGTGAAATGGCTGATCTCTCCATGTTTGGGTAATATCATCAATAGTCACTTAAGCTTTATCATTCATTTATTTTATATTATTAAAAAAAAAGTAATATGTTATGTTAAAATAATTTTTTTTCTGGAAGAGTTCAAGGAGAATAAAACCAGCATTTATTTTTACTCTCTCACCATCTCACTTTAATGCAGATATTTCAGTTGAACGTGATGATTAATTTTATTCATATGGCAACCTCTTGTAAGTAAAAAATGAAAATGAAATTTTTAAAATTTTATAATTGTATTAATAATTGCCAAAAAACTTTTGTACATAGATCTGCACTGAGGATGGTTGCTGTAGAGTGACCGAAATATCTGATTAAAGTGAGGTGGTGAGAAAGAGAAGAAAAAACGGTTGTTTTATTCTCCTTGAACTCTTCCTGTTTAAATAACGCCTAAACAACGGAATATTTTTTTTTCTTTTTTCTAGATACTATAAAAAACCGAAGTCTTTTTTTAAGTAAACTATTAATCCAAAAATGTGAGTTTTTACATCTTACCTATCGCTCCAGAGGCGATATAATGGATTTATTAAATGCATTATCTGAATACCAAGAAGAATTATTTTCAATAAATGCAATACATGAATATGTCTCTTGTGTCTATGATGATTACAAATTTGAAAATTTTACGTAAGTGAGATTTCAGGTCTTAACATGCCAATCCGCTTTAAGGTTTTTTTTTTAGTCTCTTCGGCATCTGAGACCATACAGACTCTTTCAGCTATCTATTTTTTAAATATTTTTTTACTTAACTATATATTAAAATCAAATAACAAAAAGATTAAATGTTATATCTATTTTAATTATTAATTAATCTTTTGTTTTTGTTTTTTTAGAACACAAATAAAATTATTATCATATTCAAATGATGATATTTTAGTGAAAATCAATTTCTTATTTTGGCCATCACTTAATGCCAATGATTTTACTATTATCAATTCAGAGACTAATAAGGAAATTGAAGAGAAATGGTAAGTTTTTTATATTTCCTTGTCAGTATGGTCCCATAGACCTATCCGTTTAACTCAACAGGTGGACCAGTCTAAAAGCTACGTCATTTGGGAAATATTGAATTTTTCGTTTATTAGGTGCCTAAAAAAATAAAGATAATTCGAAACAAATTAAAAAAGCCTTTCCTATAAGATCGGATCTAGTATTTGCCCACTGTCGGTTTTTTCTATTATCACTAGAAAATTTTACTCACCAGCCTATCTGATCGAATATTAGGGCCTTTAGAAATTAGAATAGTCAGGATAGTTATTTTTGGCTTGGTAGAAAAGATCCAGCATCTCTTGATTCCTCCATTGCTCATTGATTAAGCGGTTAGCATAATAGATTGCTAACTCGGAGTACATCATTTTTTCTTGAGGAAAAAAAAACAAATGTTTTTTTTTATTTACAGCAAAGAAGATGTCACGAATAAAGTTCTCCAATTGGAAAGGAATGCAAATTTCATAAAAGATGCTTTAGAGCTTATGAAAAACATTTTGGATATCTAATTCATATTACATAATTCTAAAGTATTTATTAATCATAAAATATATTAATGCATATATATAGATATAGATATTTATATTTTTTTATTTTTATGTAAATAGATTATTATATATATTATATTAAAAAAAAAATATCAAAAAAATATAAAAATTTGTCAATAGTGATAAGTTTGAATAAAAATTTGCATTTTCTAAATGTGTATTTTTTATGAAAGCATCATATTAATTAACAAATAAGATAAGTGTTAATATGTTTCAAAGAACCTCTAACAAATAATTGATTTATGAATTTTAATCAAAATCGTTCGAGTAAATTTTGAGGAAATCAGTACATCAGTAAATTACTAGTAAGTACTCTTTGGTTGATTTAATTGAAAAGCTTCATACTATAGTACAGGCGGCGAGAGTACCTAGCTTAAATATAAAAATTCAGCCTTGTTTCCTTTTTGAGAAATCTTGTCCACAGATAGACAGACCATTTTGCGAAACCCATTTTTTTAGACTCGGGGGACCTCAAAACCTGTATTTCCGTTGAAATCTCGACATCGAATTATTTGTGATCGCAATATTTTATCACTAAATATTTCATATATATGCAAGAGAAAGTAATGAACTCTGAGGATAGAAATCATTATTTTCGACAATAATTTCTTTTTGAATCCATTTAGCGAGATCTTTTTAATAATGTGTATTTCTGCTCCAAGGGTCAGGCCAATAATTCTAATTAGGATTTTTAATTAAAATACTATGTGAATCAAATAATTTAAAAATATAGTCTGGAAAGTAAAAATTAAATTGGAAACGAAATGTTTATTTATACAGTAGCGTGGCCAGGATTTTTTTTTTGTGGGAGATGGGGAATTTTTTCTATTTTTCTCATGTTCATTTATAGAGATTTCTCATTAATTTTAAACTTTTTTTGTTCTAAATCCATTCTATCCACAAAATATTAATATATATACATTTTTAAAACAATAATTCTTGGTCCTAATTTTGACGGAAATCACCGGAAAATCATCATCTAATAATCTTTCTTTTTCCTCTTTTTATTTATATCTTTCATTTATTATTTTTTTTTTTTGTGAAAGTATCCAGCCTGCCTATTTTTACCATCATTTTCAGATTTTAGAATTTAAATTTGACATACTGAGGAGAATTTTTGATTTTTAATTCCCCCGCGAATGCTCAAATAAAAACAAAAAATATTTCTTATTGCGCATGTGTAAAAAATAAAAAGGACAATTTAATAATTATAAATATATAAATAAATAAAATTTAATTTAAAAAGATAAATATTATAGATAAAATTTTTTTTCAAATTAATGATTTATTTGATAAAAATTTATCTTTTAATTTTTTTTAACTATTCACTTAATAATAATAATAATAATAATAATTACAGGTATATAAAAAATTAAACAGGTCAGTGATTCGTGGCAGAAAATAAGAAAATGAAGTTTCTTGTGACAACTTTGTTAATATTGAATTTTAACTCTGCTATCTTTTGCGATCACTTGTGTCAGCTGAGTTTTGATAAGGTTAAAGCATCATGTGGCCAAAAAGATTACAAACCAATTGCGATGCAAACCTATAAGGGAATCCAATTGAGCGAAGATGAATTTGGATGTTTTAATGATTCGGAAACGGGTACTTCACAAGTTGTTCGACGATTTACGTTAACAAATGAGAATGGATTAAGTGTTCAAATTATTAACTATGGGGGGATTATTACCTCAATTAAAGCCCCAGATGGAAACAAACAAATTGACGATCTCGTTCTTGGATTTGATGACATTAAAGGTATTTTTTTTATTTAGCTAATATCTTTTAATAATAAAATAAATATAATTTTTTCGAAAATTTATATATTAAATGTTGATATTGGTAAACATGGACACCAATAAAAATGATTGTTTTTTAAATAAAACATTTCATCTTCTGAAGTTTGATGGAGGGCAGGGGGAGGGGGGTCAAATTTCAAATTCTCATTTGCTTCCTTGAATTTTACAATAAATGTAAAATTGAAGGATTAATATTCGAAAATAAAATATTTTTTCAGGATGAAAGAAGAAAGAGAATAAAGCTATATGTTATTTGATTTATTGCCCTCTAGGCTGATTGCTGAGGACGATCCCTAAAAAATTTGAATTGGAGAAAATTTAAATGGAAAAAATTAGAAAAAGTTAAGGGACTGGAAATTACAAAACGCACTGTTCATTAGTTAATGCGTTCTTTATCTCAAAAAGCTTAATGTCCTCTACAATATATAGTCCGTTAACTTTGGAAATAAACAAACGCTTATCTTAAGATTGATGACATGGCGGAACAAAGTTACTTCTCCTTTGTAATAGACTTGCGCCTCTTAATTAGAAACCACTAATATATTCGATATGATAATGTATATAAAATTTGTAATGAATTTTAGTGTTCGAATAAATGCATATATTTGAACAAAATGTTATATATATATTTGAATAGAAATTAAATAAAACGATGACTTATTTGTGAAGGGCTTGTACTCCCCTTTTTATAATTAATATCCTTCTATAGCAGCGGTCGGTGATACTTGACGAAATTTTAATGGTCCTCAAAGAAATTCAGATATTATTTAATCTTAATTTAATAAACTTTTTAAGTAAAAAATAAATTTTGTTTAATCTATATTATTATATGTAAAATAGAACAAGAACATTATATTGCGATTTGTTACCAAACACTACTGAGACTTGCAAAACTTCTACCTCAAAGGCGTTTAATTACTCCTACTCGGTCAGCGGCATTGAAAAAATGACAAAATAAGAATACCGAATTCTGTACATTTAACTATGGCGCACCCTTGGTTCTAATTCTAATTTATTTTGTACTTTAAATTCAATCATTTAAGTATTTTTTTATACTTATATCTAAAAAACCTTAGTTAACTGAGTTTTAATGTTGAATACAAGTAAAGCATTTAAAGCTTACTTCCCTTTAGAAGTAATATTATTATGTTAATTTTAATATTTATTACATACATGTAAATAGATAACAAATTTATATAATTACAAAAAAGAACTTTCATTACCTCTTGTGTAAAATGAATATTGAATATATATATATTGCAGATTATATGGATATAAAAACTTTGTACTTCATAGAGTTTATGAAATACAAAGTAAAGACACTGTAAACAAAAAATCTTAGCAGATAAATGTTTATCTAAAATTATATACTTATCTTTTTAGAAATATGGAGATAGTTAAATTGATCAAATAAAATGGATAAAAAATATAACTAAATAGTAAAAAAAGCATACTAGAAAAATCGAAGATTTTCAGTATTTCACAGCTATAGTAGCGGTGTGCGCGACTGGGTTGCGCAGACACGTTATACTCCTAGAAGTATATTTTTCAAATTGTTTCATTTTATTTCTTTGTCTATAGTCTTCGCTTCATCATCTGGCCACGGCACTAAACACAACGACAAGTAAATCCATTCAAATATCTGTAATAATTTCTTAAAAAAACGTTAGTGGACCGCGAAATTTTAAATTGCGAATTTAGTGATCCGCAATATCTAAAAGGTGGCCGACTGCTGTTCTATAGGACAAAGGCAGGTTTTTTTCTATACTTATAAATAAAATTTCGATCTATTGTTAGTAATAATAATAGGGATTTCTAAAAATTTTATTTATTTGACTTTGGATATATGAGAAGTGAAAATAGTGATCTTCTAGATTACAGATTTCATTTTTTGAAATAATAATAATGTTTATTAAAAAAGAGATTATTCAGACTACATTAAAACACTTCTAAAATTGATAAAATTAATTTTTTTCAGGATATTTAGATAAAAATAATCCTTATTTTGGGGCAATTATTGGCAGAGTAGCCAATAGAATCGCCAACGCTTCATTTACTCTCAGTGGAAAGGAATATCATGTAGGAAATAATGGAGGGGATGGAAGTTATACTTTGCATGGAGGTTTCCGAGGCTTTGATAAGGTATAAATTCATATTTTTTATTTTTTATTTTATTTGTATCACTTTGGGCTATATTTTTTTACTAGTATCTTTGGGAGCCTTTTGTTGAAGATAATAAATTAACATTAAGTCGTGTGAGCAAAGACGGCGAAGAAGGATTTCCAGGCGACGTTTTAGTTCAAGCAATCTATCAATTGACAAATGATAACGAATTGATTTTGGAATTGAAGAGTACATCGTCAAAACCAACGCCAATTAATCTCTGTAATCATGCTTATTTCAACCTCGCAGGACATGTGAGATTACACTTATTTATTTTTTTTTAAACAAAACTGAAATATAAACTGGAATATTTTATTTTATAGAAAACAGGAGCCAAAGGCATTTATGAACATATTGCAACCATCAATGCTGATCGCTACACTGTAACAAACGAAATGATTATTCCTACAGGTAATCTTTATTAATAGGTATAATAAACCTCTAACATCTTCAATAAAAATAAGGTTTCAGAATAATTGTTTTGGGATATATATTACTGTCAATAATGGCTTGTATTTGATAAAAGCCCGAAAAGGAAGAGTTTATCAACTTTTTTTCGAAATTTTTAACATCTTACTATCTGCCTCAGACCAACTCCGACACTGTTCCTAATATCTCACGAGTGGAATATATATTGAAACTAATAACTATTTAAATAGAAAAGGTTTGAAACTATTTAATAAAGTTTAATTTTATTTTTCTAATTTATTTTGTCTTTTGAGTTCAATTTCGTCTTTGATGTCGATGCCAGTCATTTCTGGTTCAGTTTACAAAAAAAATTTTAATTCCAATTCAAAACCTGAATTTATAATTATATCATAATCAAAACCAACTATTTTAATTATTTTATCATGATTATTTAAATTAATAAAAAATATATCTATGATTAGATTAAAAGAAGAAAACAGAAGAATAACGCGTGATTTTTATCGTTAAACATAAAAACTTTTTTGTATATATAATATTATCTAAATAGAAATATTTATGTAAAAAAAAATATTTTGATATTTATTTGATAATATAAAGATAAATTTCAAATTGACTATTCATTTAGGTGGCCTAGTGCAAAAAAAGCACCTCGATGATCCTGATTGGCTGAAGACTTCGGGTTCGACTCCCGGAGACCATAAGGTCACTTAATCCACAGCATGAATATACTCACAAAACGTTAAAATGATTAAAGAGTAGCCTATATTTATTTTATTTTAATTAATGGCTTCCTCTCCTAACTTTTTCGGGTTTACGTAAATTATACTAAAAAATCTCTACTTATACTTAATTTTTTTGTAATACACACATAAGTACATGCATACACTACATCACAGAGGCGTATACAAGGAAGGATAAAGGGGGTAATTACCCCCTCCCCTCCTCAATTTCAATTTTAAGTCTTTTTTCGGTTGCCGAGGCCATTTAGAATATCAATTTTCTAATTATATTGCGACGCCATGATTTCGATTCGGATTCCAATAAACAAATTAACATTAATAAATAAACTGAATTCTTTGTAAAAATTTGATAATAATGATAGTAGTGAATTTTACTAAATAGGCTACATTATTTGAACTAAATGGCCGTTGTCGGTCCATCAAAATTTTGTAAGGGCGGTTCAGACAATTGCCCCCCCCTCCCCCCTTTTAAAATGAGTAGTTTTTTGTGAATTTATATATATATATATATATATTTGCTCGAACTCATACAACACTTTTTTCTGTATATAATTCATATGACTCTCCCAACCACCTCTCCTTTTGTTTTTTCCCCATACATTAGATGATTCTTCCTTTTCCTTACACATTTTTATTTTTTCCATTTCCTGACTATTTTCCAGTCTCATTCTAATCCATATAGGTTTTATTTAATATCCTTTAAATGTTCACTTCCTATCATCATCATGTCATATTTATGACAGAACGTTGAATGTTCAACTTTAACCTAGTTCCTTTATAATTCTTGCTCTTATCTTTTTCTTTATTAATAAATTGGCGCATGTAAGATTAATATGAAGGAAGAGACAAATCTTTTATTTTCAAAATTTTGATTTTGCTTTATCATTCAAAGATAGATGACAGTGTAGGTGCACATTTTCTTTTCTTCTAGTACTTATCAAATGTTTTTTTGGGAGAGAGGGACGGCAACAAAAATTCTAGCCCATCCTTGTTCAAAAGGAATTAAATTAATAAAAAATAAATTCATAAATTTTAACTTCTCTTCGTCCTTTATCCTTTTCCATAATTTAATAAATTGCAAAATCTTTGAGAAAAGTCTTTGGGCCAAACTAGATGCGGAAATACGAGAATTTGTATAAGAAGCCGACTGGATATTGCTAATATAATAAAATTCGAAAATTTAAATAATAGTTTCTTTAAAGCCAATGAAATAATAATAATAAATTTC
>JAAAKE020009561.1:3415-28729 GCA_010014785.2 Anisolabis maritima
TGCTAGAGAATTTCATATGATGTAGAAAGAAGGGAGAAAGCAGGCAAAGTCTCAAATTTGTTGAAATGTTTCATTAAAACCGAAACGTTTCAATATTTATTCATTCTTTCCCTCCTTTCTCCACTCTTTCTACATCAATCACTTAATATTTAATCGCTCTCCCTTCCATTTTTTAAATTTTTTTCCTTTCGGCAATAAGACAAATTCTGAACGATTAGTAAAATATCACACTTTTGGCAACACTGTCGTCCCACCCTGCTTCCTATGGAATTTTAAATAATTAATCTCAAAATACTATTTAGGTGTCTTAAAAGTAATTAAGGAAGTTTGTCAAAAACATTTAGGCCAATCATAATAAGTGGTCTTTTTCAAGACAATTTAGATACAAAACTTAGACACTTTGGGGTTATACTTGATTTGTACCTAAAAAAAATACCATAAACAAGTGAATAAAAACGTTTTTTTTTTTAAATATAAACCAAAAAACTATATAGTATATAGAGATACTCCGTATATAGATTTTCTTGATGAGACTTATTGATATTAAAAGCTCTCATTTTTTTGACATCTCAGGCCATATAGACTTTCAATAATTTTTTTATATACTATCCCCCTCAAAAGTAAAAAGACAATCTGTATCTTTTGTTTCGTCTTAATGATTAATTAGAAGAAGACCTACATGAAATTAAAAATCTTCATATTTCATTATTTTCGGATTTCATATAGGTCTTTTATTTATCAACATAGACGAAACCAAAGATAGTTGGTCCATATAACTTTTAAGGGAAATAATATATATATATATATATATATATATATATGATAGTGTTTTCAAGGGTGGCCGCGTTGATTGTTGAGACCAACCCGTGAAAACACTATTCCACATATATTCAACCGCGGAAACCTTCCAGAACATATATACGCTTAATTTATACAATTGCCTGTCACGATTTAGTCAATTTTTTGAATTCGTGTAATGAGCCATTTGTGCCTAATACATGAAATGTCAGAAGTTGCTTAATTATCGCTTTCTGTAAATATGAATTGTTTCTTTAAATTATAAAAAAATATCAAAACAATTTGCGTACCTTAGGCCTTGTTTATTTCGCGAATTAGCCAAGTGCCAAATTCACAAATTTAGCAAAAAAAGAGCCAAATCATGAAATAGGGAATTACACAAATTCTGCGTAACATATATATTATCGATAACATATTTATTTAAACAATATCTAATTGGTTTCATTTTGAAATTGTTACTTAAATTTTTTTAAAAGAACTAATCACCTAGGAAGGTAGTTAATTAATAGTCATTGATAATAAAACATCTTTTTTTTAATTAATCATTGCTATTCCATTGCTTAAAATAATAACAATTTTATACAAAATTCAAGATGCTTTAATTTTTTGACATATATCAACATGGACAGAATAAAATTCCCATAATTTTTTACATTTTTGTTTTGAAAATAATCTGAAAATTTTTGGATGTGACTTTTGTGATTTGCATCTGAAAAGCATCCATCTATAATTTTCAGATATTTTTTTAAAAACACATTGAGAAATCGATATTCTGTCTATGAAACTTCTAAAAGTGTATTGATGTACATATTATATAATAAGATACAATTCTAAATTTTAAATTTCAATTATAAATTATATTACAAATTTACTTTAAATATTAATTAACAAAAAAATTATTTATTATATTTTTAGACCTGTCCAGTCAAGCCAAATAAGAACTAACTACAGAAATGAATTTGCACATTCACTGGAACCCTGGGTTGGCAAAGGGGTAACAGGAGGTGCCCAGGTTTCATCTCTTGGAGATATGGTCCATGCATTAGAAGGTAAAACAAAAATGAATTCATTCTTTATTCGTTTATTCAGAGAGAATTTATTCTACATTAAGTAAAGAAATATGTTTATAAGTGATGGGATGATAATATTTACTAGCAAGATTTTTTTTTTTTTTTTTTCGAAACATTTCAATTGAGATATATTTTAATAATATTAATATTTTGTTTATTTGCTAAGCTATTCAAACACTTATTTACAATAGTCATGAACGTAATAAAGATTGAATGTAATTGAAGTGTTGCTTGTAGGAGGGCAGTTCGATGGTCAAAGCGGGGGCGCGGGTCAACAACAGGTACACCCGCATGCGGCAACCACTCGACGACAACATTCAGCACTCCGTGCCAAGGCCCTTGAGGGTGAAGGCCCTTTCAGCAACCACTGCCGGAGTTTTGACTCTCAGATCAAGGTAGTTTTCCACTTTCATGAACAACCCCCTCGCATAATTTGAAAGCTCGCCTGAAACACACAATTTTTTTTTAGGAATTAAGTGAACAACTCGTCCATGTCAAAGAAAGTCTCGGCGAATTGCATAGAGATGTTACTGTACTTAGACGAGCCCATACTCGACCTTTAAGTACACGCTATGAATTAGTTACACGTGAATGTCATTCTCTCGAACAACAATTGGAACAACAACAAGTCGAATTGGATAGACTTAAGGCCGTTTTCGATACACTCTGGGAGGAACAACTATGCCGAATTCATGTTGAGCAAGAAATTTTCACTTCTCAGGTAAGCGTCAACCAAGATTTTACTTTTTATTGATTCCTCAATTTGAAAAAACATAAATATTGTTCTAAGAGTGGTTTGAAATGATTGAAACTGTCATACACGTTTTTGATGTACAAAAAACATATTCGCATGCGCAATACTTTTGTTCAACAAAAACGTTGACACATGCGTCTGGCGGTTTCAAGATTCCAGAGAAAGTTATAAATTAAAAATACCTATTTGCTCTTTTTTTATATTGATAAATTATTAAAAAAATAAATACCTGAGAAATTTTTCCGTTTTGTGACGTTCCCCTTGAGCCAAAGCTGCAGCAGATTGTTGGCTTGAAAGGGATGAATCTCCTGCAGCACCAACCCAATTGAACAGTTGGGCTTGATTGATTGCAGCTGCTACCATAGAGGAATCAACTGAACTATCACCTAAGCTGCTTAATGTTAAAGAATCTCTAGCGCGTGCTTGGCTTGTAATACCTAGTGTCTGTAGATTAGGCATGTCTACATTTGCTTGATAACCTGGAGTTTGATGATGAGAGCTTGAATCCGAATTTGAGTAATAATTCCGTGCTGCTCGTACAAATGATGGCTCATCAGATCTTGGTGTTGCATTACTAATTCGAACAGATACGCCTTTTATAATGTGATCTTCACCACAAAGACTTTGGGCCACTGCAGGGTCAAGAAAGGTAACGAAAGCAAATGCACGAAAGGGTTTTGGAATAAATACATCAGTAACTTCGCCAAATTTACTAAAATATGCTCTCAATTCACCAACAGTCATATCTTCTGTAACACGTCCAACGAACATTTTGCTAGGTACCGGTGGTAATTGATTTGCTTTAGATTGTGGAATCTTTACATCACACCATCGGCCTTCTATTAAATGTTTATCCTGCATAACTCTTAATTGAACATCATAATCAGCGAATCTTACAAAACCGAAACCTTTGGAATGGCCTGTACGGAGATCCCGTTTCACTTGGGCCATAAGAACTTCACCAAATTTTTCAAAGTATTCTCGTAATTGTAATTCGGTTGTTTTCCATGCCAGACCCAATACGATTAAATCCGAACATTTGGGTCTTAAATCGATTTTTTTTGCTTTCGCAATTGAATTCTCCAAAGGATCTACCAATTTTCGTTTATTTTCTTTTGGAAAAACACATTGGTAGAAATTGTCACCCCAACCAGTTTCTGGCGGGTGGAGTCTTCCATCAATTAATTTGATACCTCTCATGGTATTTGTCTCAGGGCTTTTCATTTTTAATCCAGAACATCCTGGAAACTGTGCCGTGAGTGTGGTAAGTAATAACATGCCATCTTCTTCAGTCGGTAATTCAATCGGCTCCTCGCCTTCATCTTCTATCACTTTAACATAAACTGTCATTTTGCTAACTAATACAGTCCTTTAAATTAAATAATGTTTATTATTCAAGTCCACTTAAAAACATTAAGTGATAATTCAATAAATATTAATAATTTTATTTTTTTAAAAAATAAATAATATTTTTAGACATTTTTAAATATGTCAATGAAAAAATGACATAACCTCTCAAAATTGATTTTTTATCAAATCTTGTTAGAATATACTTATTAAAGTAGTTTTATGTCAATTTTTATTAAGGTTTTTTTCTTAAAAAGTCACATAAGTTTAATTCATTCATACATAATATCAAAGCTTCTTCACTTGAAATGTAAACTAATTTGATGTAATTATTTTTTTTCATGAAAATTAAATAATATTTCACTATTTAAAAAAAACGTTTAATTTTAAATGTTTTTTATCATAAATATACTCACGTTTTTTTTAAACTTTCAATTACTAACAATGCTTGAAAGGCTTACTCGAAAATCAATAAGTATAACCCACAAAACACAAGTGCAATATTTGTCATATAAATACAAATAAAAACTGGTAAAATATATATGGATGGGTTAAAATAAATGCCGGCGAAGAGGATTAATTGGGTATCGTTTGTTATTATGGGTGCACTAGAAAAAGAATTTGTTTTTACTTTGTTGATCAGAGCAACCGTGGCGTAAGCGGACAATGGAGGAATTTGCGGCTGACGTCACGCCCTCTCGTTGGCCCCTCGGCCAACTTTGACCACCCGAGACAATCAGCTGAGCCTAGGCCCACTCACTTTCAAAGCCCTTTTTTATCCAAATTATTATATCATTATTTATTTTTTCACTAAGAAAATATATTTAATTATATATTATTTGGCAAATGAATATATAAAAATTTTTTTTTTAAATCTTATATGCGTAACCAGAATTGATTGATTTATTTAAAAATAATAAATTAAATATATTAAATTTTTTTCTTTAATTGAAATTTTTCAAAGAATACTTGAAAATGCTTTGGAGAGGAAAAATTGGAGTACTAAATAAAAAAAATCTTTGATTAAACTAACAATAGAGGAATGAATATTTTTTGAAAAATGAATGTGAACATTTTGATATCCTTAAAAGCCAAGGTATATGGCTTAGGATTAAAGGTGATGAAAATTTATTTAAATAAATTGGTACTAAATAAATAATATGTATTGTATTTAAATATATATATCGTCTATATTGCCCAAGATGCCGAAAAGATTTTTTTAAATGTGAAAAATCTAAAATATTATACCTAAAATCATAGTTATTTTTAGTAATTTTTTTTAATTGATAAATTTTTATTTACCAAATTTTTTCCTCTAGAAAAAACCTCTTAGGAAAAAAATATATTCATAATAAAAAAAAAAAAATAAATTCTAATTTTTAGTAATAAATAGGAGAAAATTTTTTTTGTATTTTTTAAAGAATTATTTTTCTGTATTTTATCCAAATTTAAAGAATATTTAAACACTATTTACAATAAAGATATAATTTTTTTATCAATATCATAGATAAAATTACAACTAAAATAAACATTTTTATTCCTTTTAATCCATTTTTAAAAAATAAATAATTCTAAAAACATTAAACAAAATCAGAAGTTATTTTTAAAAATCTCTCTTTTAAAAATAAATTTTAAAAATAAATATTATTGAATATATTATTTTAAATTTAATAATAAGTCTATTTTAAAATACTTGTATCTTGTGATTGGGTCGTCTTTAAGTTTCTGCTTTCATGCGAACCAAAAATTGCTTCGACATTTAAACTTAGCTCTTTAATTCGAACTGATGTCGTCATCGTTTCTTTTTTAAATTTTCAAAATGGCTGTTTCTTGATGGCTTTCAGAATTCAGCACGATCGTTTTTCAATGATTTGGTAAACCCGTATTTACTAAATGATACCCCAAGCAAATAGATCTTTATCTTCAATAAAAAATGTAATAATTCTGAAAAAGAGATGTCCAACCAACTTTGGCTAAACTATTTAAAGCTTTCCCAAAAAGAAACAAAAAGAAGCAATGAGAGGTCAACAACACCTGGACCATTTCCAACTTCAAAAACATCTGATCAAGCAACAGGCACAGTGGAATATTCCAAATAAAAACCTAATGAAAGTCGAATCCTCTTCAAACTAACGTCATATGTAAAGAGAATTTTGTAGGAAATTGTTAATAATTCTTCTACACTCTTCAATGGTCAACTTTATTTTCTTTTAAAATATCATTTCTTCCTTATGCTAGAGTTTGTTTGTTTTTTTTTTTAAATAATTTTTGGACTTTATGGGGTCTTGTCGAGCTCTGAGGTTGATTCCTATATTAAATTGTATTTTAATTTTTTAGAGAATACAAAAAGCTAGGTTACAACCTCGTCTGTACAACATCCCTTTTAAAAATAAAATAAATTATATTTTTTCTTTAAATTTTTTTAAATATAAATTTTCATCTGGAACTAATGAAGGTAGTTTTTCAAGAAAATAATATAGGTATATTTGAAAGAAAACATTCATCAAAAGGGACGTAGTTAAGAAAAGGGTAGGGAGAGAATATACTTAAAAGAATTTTCATAAAATGGTGAATTTTACTTTATTAAAGGCAAATGACACATATACATCGAATTTCCTTTCAAAAGAAGTCTCCTCCTCTCCCTTAATAACTAGATGTGTAGACTTCGTCCATGTTATTAAATGTTTTATTTTCCCTGAAAACCCTTCGTAGTATAAAATAAATTGAAGCAAAACTATTATTACTGCATTCAGAGATGATGGATAAATAAATAAAATAATTTATTTTTAGAATATCATAAAAATATGAAATATCATAATTAAAAATTTGTGATTTGTTGGATTTTAGATGAATGACATAGTAACTCTTCGGACTGAAGTGAAACACCTGAGCACAGTAGCGCATCAATTAGAACCTTACGTAAAATCCTTAGTGGCCTCAGAGCAAACCAGTCAAACTGTCTCCACCGAACCCCAAGATGCGCCTCCTTCACATCAGCAGTTACAGTCGCTTTTAGAACATATCTCTTTGCTTCAACATGATGCCGGGTAGGAAATTATATTTATTTAGACAAATTTAGTCATTTATATATCACATTACTTTATACAATCGATCCTTGATATTAGGGAGTGATCGAATTTAATTTATAAATTATTTCTAAATTATGTTCTTTAATGAACTTTTTTCCCAGCAAAAAAAGGAAGAAATCTTGTGGGTCTATCAAAGATCTACTTAATATATATATATAAAACAAACTCATAATTAAAAAAAGAAAGTATTTTTGTATTTATTGTTATTTGTACTGGTATTTATTTATTTGTTTAAATGGTGATGAATGATTCGCTTATGATGCAAAGAATCCCATTTTAAAATTTTAAAGTGATTGCCCAGCAAGTTATGAGAAGTAAATAAAAAAAAGGTAAAACATAATGTATTGTGTAAATAATTTCAATATTTAAGAAGTTAGTCTTCACGATACTTACTCCCCATTAATGTATTCATTAATTCAATAATTTAATTTTAGTAATAAATAAATAAATATTTATATCTCACCTTTCTTGCACTGACATTAAAGGAGAAATCAGGAAAAGAAGAAATTTGCAAGTTAAGACAAGAGCTAGAAATAAAAGAATATGATAAAATAATAGAAATATTGTTAATAGTAATTTAGCTAATTTAATTCCTTAAAACATTGTAAATCGGAGATTCCTATTTGAAATTTGTAACTACACTTTAAATAAAAATAAAGCTTGTTTATCCTTTTTTGCTAGTTAAAAATTATTAATCCTGAATCGAATTAACCTAGTTTATTTTTTTTAATTTTGAAATATCAAAGATCAATTTGTTTTAATGAATATCAAGTTTAAATAATTGACATTTAAATAAGTTCCTTGTCCTTTAAAATTTACTTTCCTTTTTTCTTTTAGAAACTATCGGGTTGATACTCAAAAAAGTGAATGTAAGGTCCATCCTACCCAATCGGTTATGTCTCCAACTGCTGAAAATATTATGTACATGAAAGGTAAATTTATTTTATAAAAATATTAAACCCTAGTTCTATTTTTTACATTTTATATCCAAAAAATCCAAAAAAAATATAAGTATTTTTATATAGAATGCCTCATAATTATTTATTCTTTTAGTGGATGGTAAAGATGTTCCGATAAGAGAAGTACCACGATGTCGAACCCCGAGTTCAAGAGAACAACTTGAAGCAGCCTCTGCGGCTGGAGTTCTTTATCCAACTTCAAGAAGTGCCCATCGACAGCCAGCAAGAGAACCAACACAAGATGGCAAAAGGGGTGTACTTAGTCAACTTATTGATAAGGCAAGAATTAAAACTATCATATTTACATGAAAAACTTTTTTTTTAAAATAAATTTCATAAAGGACCCGGGCGTCTCGATTCATTGAAGAAGTTGAACGAATTTATATGACGTCAGGTTAAATAACTTGCTTATTTCGGAGCGATTGGTTTCCTTATTTAATATAACATCAGATCTTACGTTAGTGTGAAATCTCTCAATATACATAAAGCCCACTTGACGTGAAACATTTTATCTCGATAACAAAAGAAATTAAACAGAATTTATTCTCTGGTATTTCACACTAAGGTAAGGTCTGATCATATAATATTAAATGACGAAATTGATCACGTCGAAATTTGAAATTTACATATTACATATATATATTCCTTCACCTGCCTTATTTTCAAATTTGTTGACTTTAAGGATTATTTTATTATAATTAAATATTCTCATTTCTATTTAACAAAGCAATTCAGGTGGACTGTCGACAGGTTCGTTCGAAAGAAGATCGTAAAAAATCTCCGGTACAAGAAGATGTAACAGTTCGGGTGCGAGAACGAGCAAAGTCAGATGGTCGTGTTAATGTTGAAGGGACCAGACCAAAAACCCCATCGTCCGCTGATGACCTTAAACACACCTCAACAAAATGTCCTCAATATAAAGCAGGTTAGTGGAGCTAGGGATTTTATTTATTCATATTACAAAACATGTAACAAATATTCACTATATTTTCTTATTTATATTGACATTGAACATGAATTTAAGTTATTCCATTTTTTTTTTTTTTTTTAATTATTCTTTTACCTTTCCTTCACTAGCTAAAGAAGGCGCGGGAAGTGGAATCACCCGTCATAGTTCAGTTCCATCACAACAACAGCAAGCCGCAGCTGCAGTAGCAAAAGTCGCCTCTCTTTATCACACATTAAGTGGAAGTGGTAGTGGCGGCGGTGGCAAAAGAGATGAACACGGAGGTACACATCATAGGCGAAGTCATTCTCAAAGTATGCAAGAAGTGTCAGCAGCGGAAATTGCCGAGGTCCGTGAAAGGTAAAATTTCTTTTTTTTTTTTTTTTCATTTGTAGAATGATGCCGAGGGAATTGGATTCATTATTATTATTATTATTTTTTTGAAGATTTAAAATAAAAGAAATATTATATATATAGTAATAACTATGCATTCCAAAATTACAGAATATTTTCAGTCTCCACGTTTCGGCAGGCTTTCAACAGTGAGGGTAGAATATAAATTTTGCATCATTCAGTTAATATAAAATAGGGGACAAACCAATTTTGGGGCCTCCAAGGATGACCCTGATTGGGAATTTTTCTGCCAATCTTTTCAGGCAAGGTTCTAAAAAATTGATTAAATACAATGTTCCAACAGCCAGGGTAAGTGGCTCCTCTAGTGCATCTTGTGAGAACGTGGCAACCATGAATTACCAGAGCTAAGGTTAGTATTTATTTTGCCCCCTTCGTTGTAAAGGTTAGGCCAGGTTTTCTTTAACAGCTTAAGGCGAATGTCTGGATGGGTAATGCGTCGTTTAGTCCTGGTCACGTGTTATTGCGCGTAATGTTTAATTGTTTTTATAACATTATAAAATAATAATTAATATAAGCTATTATAAATAACTTTTTATAATAACAATATAAAGTAAATAATTACCTGTGGACAAACATATTCATTAATACAAAATCAATTAAATTTTATCCCACTTATTTTTAATGATACTGACCAAATATCAATAAAAATTGTCTCTATAATAGTATAGATTATACACGCCGAATCCATTTCCCTTACGATTTCATATTATATCATATCTGAAATTCAAATTCTCTCAATTCGTACTTTGTATAGACTTGAAACTCATCTTAAAGAAAAACTCCATGATATGTTAACAAGACCTTCGAGAATAAGTAAAGAAGATGAGGCCGATTACCAACGCTTAGCTGATGCTAATGAGGGACAAAGATCTCCCGGAGGTCCAACTCAGCAAGCAGTTCGCGCACTTGTCCACAGGTAATTTAGTTTAAATTGTTATATTGCTAATTGTCATTTCTCTAATTTTTATTGCCTCTTTTTTCTTTGAAATAGGAAGTTATTGTTATTCTTTGGTTTGAAGAAGCTTGAAAAAAACTCTACGATTGAATTATACTGGGACTTTTGCTCTTAAATATTAATATTTATTGAAACTTAATAACTCTTTCCAAAGAAAAAGTTCTGAAAAATTATTTAAGTCAATACATAAGTGTAAAGTGAAAACCAGATGGCATTGCAAATAAAAGTGTAATATTCGGACTAACTTTATGTGAAAAACACTTACAGATTTATTTTGAGAGTATGTATGATATAGTTGAAACTTTGGTGCAAGGATTAATATTCCTAGACCCGGAAAAGCCTCCCAATTATTAATGCCCAAAAAACTTTTAGATTCGATCATATAGTGACTAATGTCTTAAATATTCAAGGCATTTATTGAAAATTAAATTAAAATAATAACTGACTATTATTATTCCATTAGTAAAATTTAAACATTTAATTTTAGAGAGCCAAATACAGCAGCAAGTACGCCCAGTTCTCCAAGAAGAAAATCTAGTGGTCGTCTCTATCCATCAAGTGACACAGATGAACCTGGTCCATTGGAATCATCTAAGAGACGACAAGCATCCTGTGAATCTTTATCCCTTTCTACGTTATCCGTAGCTAGTCCACGCCATTCAATTGACCTTGCTGATAGAAAGACCTTAGTAGTTGTTATTGGAACTACAAGCAAAGGTAGTTTTTATCTCCTCTATGTTTATTCTTTTAATTAAATTTATTCTTTTTATTTTTAAGGAAAATCCAGACTAATGCAAAAGCAACGATCGTGGGAAACATTCCCTCCCAAGAAAAGAGGTTTTGATGAAAGAGGTGGAGGAAGTGCTGGAAGTAGTGGATCACGAGATTCAGCAAAATTTTGTAAGGATAGCGATTCTTTCCATGGTGGATTTAGCTCTAAATCGCTCCATTTAAGACATAGTAGTGGAGACGGAACCCTTAAAAAAGCAGATAGTTTCGAAGGTATCTTAATGAAATTAATTTTATTAATTCTAGTCTGTTATCTTAAGTAAAAATGACATTATTATTTTCATTCTTTGCCAAGAAATTTTCAGACGGACTGAAACTAGAACCTTTAGATTTAAGATGAAGAAATATATATATATATGACGCCAGTTTAAATTTCGAGGTCATTATTTAATTCATTATTTAATGTAACATTATCATGACTTAAGTTAGTGACAAATATCTGAGTATAATTCGGTTTAACCGTTTCTTTTACACTAACTTTCACCCGCCTCAAAAAAAATTTACAATTTATATATATTTACATTTATTTAACCTGGCGTCACATATATTTCTTAACCTTATTAATTGAATCGAGAGAGAAGTCCTTCATGAAATATACCCTATTTCAAAAAAATAATGTTCATTTATTAAATGTTATATTAATAATTTTTTTCTTATTTTGTTAATTATCAGGTCATGAAGAAGCTGTGCGAACATTAGTAGCTGCTGTTCAAGAAACACGAAGCCAACAATTGCAACAACAACAACAACAACAAAGAAAGAGCAAATCTGGCAATTAAGAAATACGAGAAACAATTTTCTATAAATTCCAATCTTTTTTCAAGACTGAAACGATTCATTTAGTAAGTGCTCCATAGAAGCCTTGTTAAAAATAAAACGAGCTTGTTTTTGCTTGATGGACCTTATGGAAAGTGAAATCATATGGCTTTATCCTATGACAGATATAGTTGTTCATAATATAGGTAATAGTCTTTGCCAAAAATAGATAAATATTTTGGCGGAGACTGGGGTTGTTCTCAAAATGACAAAAATTTCATTCATTTTTCTTTTTATATTTTTTCTATTTAATAGAATTAAAAAATAATATTTCAAGTGTTAAAATTTGCAAGACTTTAAATGCAAATATGAAGATCCATGAGTTGAAGAAAAGATGAATCGAAAAGTAATTAAACCATAATTGTTTCTTTTGATATACAAGTGTTACTAGAGTACTTCAAAAGCAAGGGCAAAATAAATTTGATTGAGATAGAAATATGCGACCGCCAGTATCACCAGAATAGGGGAAAGATATGTATATATCATGCGTATAAAAAAAAATAATCTATTTTTTGTTTTGTCTTGATAATTAGGCGAAGTACATGAAAAGCAAAATCATCAAATTTTTATTTTATTATTATTTTTATCATTATTTTGATTATCTTTTTTATTTTATCTTATTATTATTTTTGGATTCTCCCAATAATCTCTTAAACAAAACAAAAAATAGCTTATGTTTACTTTTTTAGTATGTACTATATATATATATATATAGGAAGGGCTGGGTCCAGAAAGCACAAGTGCATAAATGCAAAACTCGAAAAAATTTAGATAAGCTCTTGCATTGAAAGTTAAAGTGTTGCAAACTACCATGTGAATAAACTAGTTCTGTGATTTCTGAAAATTATTCATACGAATTTCATTGCATTGTTTGTTAACTTTATTTTTTTGGAATAAAAGCTTTCATTGTTGTTTTCATTAATAAATAAATTACATTTTCGGTTTAACCCTGATTTATTTATATTAAATTTCTTTCGATCACTCATTCTATAGCCTTCTTCACGTACAAGATACAAATCATTACGTGTTATACATTGTCTCAAAGAGGGCCATTAAACGAGTGTTCGAAACGTTGTGCTTAATACAAAATAAATCACAGTTTATTAATTTATTTATTAATGTAAGCTTTTTCATCATTTTTCTAAGAATAAGAACTCTTTCAGATGCACTTGTACCCCTCTGATTCTCAACCTGTCCCATATAAAACCATACTCCTATGTAGTCACTGTAGTTCTTTACAATACACTTTTCCCATCTTAAGTTGCTGGTAACTGTGGGGTTGCGCATTGCCGACTGCGCATTGTGTGAAGCCGTTGGAGCATTTCAGGCTTCGTTTTCAAAATAAAAGCTAGGAATATAGAATCTTATCGAAAGATGGAAAAATTTGGTTGAAAAGTAAAATGACTACATGGAAAAACAGAGTATGTATTTAAATAAAAAAATATTTTGCCCTAATTCGATTATTCATGGGTATTTTTTCATCCATTCTCAAACAATTCTCATTCTCATGGAATACGAAGATTTATTTAATGTTTTTCAAATTACTTATTACTTGAAATGTTAGAAACACTTGACATTTTATCATTTTATATTTAAAAATTTTTTATTAATACATGCATTTTATTTAAAAAAATTTACAAGAGGTTCATTTATTTGAAAGCTTTCATCTTGAATATTTCAATCCTCTTGTTTTCTTATTCAAAATTTATTATTTTTTTATTATAGGTCTATTTCTATTATAAAAATAATTTTCAACATATATGAAATAAATTTTATTTTTAAATTATTAAGAGAAAATAATTCAAAATGAAAACTTAAAATATGGAGATTAAAATTTTCTTCCAATTTATCAAAGTTCTCACTTGTGATATTAATATGAGTTTAAAAAAAATAACAGAAGCTACATTTTAAAATCTTACAAGATATTTAAATGTCCAAATTATTCAATTTGATTTCTAATTAATTTATATTATATCTAATCTTTGATGCAACGAAATATATTAGAGAAAAATATTCTTTTAGTTTAAACTAAAACTTCTTTTCGAATTCCTAATATGCCATTTTTTGTTTTGTTTTATATGAATTTGGGAATTCATTGAACAGACCTCCATTGGTCAATATCCAAGAGGCCTTGGGAGACCAGGATTTGAAATTAAGTAATAAAATTGTAAGTTTATTTTTATTTTATTATAATTTTTTAAACGAAAATAGAATATAAGAATTTTTTAAATTCTATTTTTCATCATACGACAGATGTCAAAAAAATTGAGTATGACAAAAATAAGTGATTATATTTCTTCATATAATTTAAAAACCTTAAGAAATACCCATTCGAGTAAAAATTTGATGTATATTACTATGAGTGGACAACCATAATAAGCGGAGGTGGGAATTAGTGAGTGCTACTCTCTTATTTATTCTAAAGTTCATTAAATAGGCCTAGTATTCATATAAAAAAATTTCGATTTTTTTCCTCTAAACAACTTATCTTGCTTAAAAATTTATTTATAGAGCAGGTTACAAATGAATTTGTCATACGCAGACCCCAATGTCAAAGACGGAAAATAGTGGTTTTTTCTCAGAAATTTTATTTCTTCTATCTGGGAATCGAACCTTTAACCTTTAGATTATGAACCTTACCATCTCCCAGACGGCAAGTGATTATTTTTACTTGAGTGTTGTAGAATTTTTTAATAAAATATATACACATAATGCTACTAATTTGAATTTAATCATAAAGATTTTTTCTAAGAGCCTTCGTATATTTATTAAGGCTTCGAAAAGAAGTTGTCAAATATTTATTTATTTTAAAAATATATATATAAATCAAATTTTTGGACAGCAACTGTAGACCTTCCCGAATGATCTCCAAATAGTTATAAAAAGATACAACTATTTAAATGATAGGTCAATTCCTTTTGCTTAAAATAGACTTTTTTTTAATATTTTAATTTAACCTCCAAAAAACATTTAAATGTTCAATTAATTTGGAGGTAAATAATTTAGCACCACCTTACATATAAAATAACAAAATCAAAAAATTTATTAGATTTTTGTTATAAATATATATAAGATAATAAATATTATGTTCCTATTTTTTTTTTTAAATGGTGCTAATTCTTGTGAGATTAAACACATATTTATTATCGAATATTTTTTTTAGTATAATTCACTAATTTTAATCAGGCAATAAAATTTGCCTTTTTAAGTTTAATAATAAGTAACTAATCAATCAATATCAAATTTAATATTACAAAAAATTTTATGAAAAGGAATTATATTTTAATTTAATAAAACAAATTATTTAAGGTGGAACAATTTAAGGGCCAAATCAATACATTCTTGAAAAACAAAACATTTTACCCTAAGTAGCTAGGATATAAAAAATAAAAAATATTAATTACAATAAATATTTATATTCATCAAAATGTGATTTAGAAAAATGATAATATTTATTGTTAGTGAAATATTATTCATTTCATATACAAAATGAATTAATTAGATCTGAAATATTTTACTTAAATTATAATTATAAATTAAATTATAATATATTATAATTATTAGACTACCGATTTTTCTGCAATAAGAAAACTAAAATTTGAACAGAAAAAAATGGGAAAAAATTAATTTTTAGTATTAAAACTGTTATAAAAGTGGCATGGAATATTCGAGTTCAAGGGACACTTGACACCTCTTCTGGTATCTCCAGACAACCAAATTCTGGCTTTAATAAAAATTAATAGCAATAAAGTAAATTGTAATTGAATCTTTCTTTCACAATTGTTATCATTAATAAATGAATCAGATTTTTGGTTTGATGATGGTTTATTTTTATTTAATACGTTTTGGCGTTTTTGTCTTTTGGCAAAGTGCAACAGGGAGTGGATGTAATGACCCTGAACTTAGACCAAACTTCAGATATTGGGCCTATATGCAAAGAATAAAATAAATTTAATACACATGCAAAAAGAATATTAGTAATAAATAAAATAATTTTAATACATTTTGTAATTTGAAATATATAAATTTATATGCTAATGTACAATTATACATTGTATAAAATGCAAGTCTTGAGACCCGCCCTCACAAGGCTATTCCATTGATTGGGTCTCTTGTTCTCTGGTCCTTTTCAGAAACAATTCTGACACAAATCACAGATCTACATCTAGAGATCCACAATCTGAAGTGAAACAAGATCGTAATATGGCTTGTTTTTCGCTTCACTTCAGTTTGTAGATCTGTGATTTGTGTCAGATTGTTTCTGAAAAGGACCAGAGAATGAGTGGCCGAAACATTGTATTTAAAAAAAATAAACCACAGTTAAACCGAAAATGTAATTTATTTTTTAAAAAGTAAATTGCTTGCCCTGTTCCTTGGTGCAGAGCTATAGGTCAAAGGGTAGCTTCACATACAAAGGTCAATCGTTCGCTTCCCGGCCTGAGCAAAAATTTATTTAAATTATATTGGCTACCAATTAATTTAAATAAATAAGTTTAAATAAAATGGCCTCAGATGCCGAAAAAGACTTAAAATATTCTTTTTAATTTATGAAAGTTTATAAAATTAATGAAATATTTTCTTAATTTCTATATTTTTTTTAATTGGAAATTTTACTCAGAACTTATTTATATTAGCAGCTAAAAAAATTTTTCTGGGAGAAAAGTTTGATTTTTATATATAAGTATGAAAACCTGGCAATTTTGTTAATTATTTTGCTAGACAACACCAATAAATATGTAATTATGATCACTTAGAAAAGAAAGATCTTCTGACGACCAAATTCTGGCAGGTGTAGGCTTTAATAACCATTAACCCCATGGTTCTTCTTTAAATAAAGAAGGAGAGTAATAATAAAAGTGATTTTGTTATTTTTTACAGGTAATTAAACTAATCATACTGTATGACTCATGTGCAGTGTAAAAGATACTCTGTGGATACACCACGAAAGTTCTATTACTTGTAGAAACAGACCTATAAACAATTTCTCTGAAAAAAGAGAATCAGGCACGGCCTTGATGCACAATATTTTCATCGTTGTTAATATTTTAGTTTTTTATTGCATAAAAATCTGAAATAATTTATTATTTCAATTTTAATTTAAAAATAAAAAATAGCCTTCAGTTTCCAGGGTCTAACAAAAAAATATGAATTTAAAATCAAATAGTAGTGAAATAAAATGAAGAATAGAGGAAAAACAATAAAAAAAAAACCAAAACCCTCGTAGTAAAATTAATATTAACGATGACTATTTATAATGCAAATTAAAATAGTGAATGAAAAAAAAATTAGAATAAAAATCATTTACTGTGTTCCTAGATTTGCATTAATATTTGTGCAAATTTCACTTTCTATAGAGGAATCTAGTGAGCATTTAAATTCACTGCCAAAAAATATCAATATTGATATTGAAAACTATTGTCACAAAATTATTTACACAATTTTACGTGCGGATTAAAGAAAAAAAAATTAAAATTTTTACACTTAATAATGAAACCTTCGATCAAATATTTTTTCATATTATTGTGATTTATATGTACAAGAATTAACACCAGTAAAAAAAAATAAGGTTATGTATTTGATCTGAGGTCAATTGAAATAATTATTCAATATTTATTAAAACATGAATAAAAATGGCGCGTTTTTCGGACTATGTCAACACTTTTTAATATGATATGGAATTTCATCGGGTTTTTTCTTTCACCATTGTTATTATTAATCTAAAAAAGTTGTCGGAAAACTAATTTGGTTGAGAAATAAAGAAAAATAACGAAAATATGAATGAAAAACGAAGAGCACATTAACCTTTAAGAAAGATCTCAAAGTTTACTTTTTTGGGTTTTTTCTTCCTTTTCCTACTGTATTTATCAGCCCATAAAACTTATACAAAGCTCTTTTGGTTGTGATTACTAGGATAATATAATAAAATAGCAAGAAAATAATTAACAAGATTGTTAAACAATTTTTTAAGGGGATACCGAACTAAAACGAACTGAACCGAGCCATACTAAATGCAACCGATTAGACCTTTGCAAGTAAGAATCCTGTCAACATTTCGATTAAGGTAATAATATGTGCAAAATGAGAGTGTTAACTGCGCAGGGGCCTTTTGTCTTAAGCATATCTGCCGACCCTTTTCAGTTTCGGGTCTTATTATGCCCAAACATCAATATCTTTCCGCATTTTTTAAAAATATATTTTAAATAATAAATATATAGTTGCAATAATATCCAAAATTCTCTGCGGTTCACCAGATATCTAGAGGCCTCTAAGCTTAATTGAATGTTTTTCTCACTTTTCAAAACAGTTAAACAAATCTCAACCAAAATTGCTTTGCACAAGTTTTTTGGGCTGATAAATTCAATAAAGAAAAAAACGCGAAAAAGTCAGCCCTTTCTTAAAAGTCATATTCTATATTTTCGTTATTTTTACATATTTCTCAACTAAATTGGCTTTTCGACAACTTTTTTAGATTAATAAATACAAATACAAAAAAAAAAAAAAAAAAAAAACGAAAAAGTTACTTATGTTAAATAAACTGTTGGCATAATCCTATAAATTTAAATTTAGCCATAAAAATAAAAAGAATAATTTGCTCAAAAAAACAGACAAAATTAATTTATAAAATATAATCAAACAATATTTCTAGATAGGAATTTTAAAGACCGATTGCAATCATAGTCATCAGAAAAAAATTTTTATGATTTAATAATTTTCAAAAATATTAATCCGTTAGTCGGTCAATTAAATTGTTTTTAGAGAAAAAAAAAATACGTATAGAATGTATTTATACTATCTACATTTTCGCTTAGATAAGAAAACGATCATATTAAAATAAAAATAAAATATAGCTAGAAACAAAAATTTTATCAAATTTTAAGCTTATATCTTGTTGCCATATAATCGTTAAAATTGCTGTTGTGTGATAATGACATATTCCATTATGGATTAATATTTTTTTTCTACTAAATAATTACGATTAAAAAAAAAGGTGATCATTTTAACATGTTTTTGCCAAATTATTATTATTTTATATTTTGTATAAATATGAAAAAAATACTATTATTGATTAATATATACATTATTATTATTTTAATGTTATTTTAATATGCGAAGTATGCCATTATAATAAATATAAATCTTTTAATCTAATGCCTTATTGATTTCTCGGGTCATAAATGAAAAGTTTATTTTTAGTAAAATAATTTTTTGTAAGTATTTTGCTGGTTAAATGTAACCCTTTGAAAGGGTTTGCTGCTTACACTAGGACTTTAGAGCTGATAAAGATATGGGTCAGTGTGCTAGTTTAAAAAGTGGCTGATAAGTGACAAATTTTTGTTTAAAGTATTTTCACTTTGGACTAACTTTAGACTAACATTAGATCTGTATAAATTGTGGTGGGGGATTTTTGCTAGTGTGCTCGAACGTCCGGTGCAAAGGTGTCCCGATGTCCCGGATAGGCTAGAGATCCCTGGTTCGACTCCCGGGGGTCTCGCTTGATCCATCAGAAAAATATACACTCACAAAAAATTATTTTATTAAGAATAATTATGCGGCTTCAAATTGCCTTATTCGGGACATACATTTATTTATTAATATTTATACATATGAATCGAATGGATCTAGATAGAAAAACCTTAAATTTTATTTTAAAATTCTAAAAAAATTTATAATATAAGCTGGATCGAAGCCAGCCAACCAAATAAAATTTTTTTCTTGTAGAGTCTTTGGAATTAGTTTGTCTTTTTTTTATTAGTGGTTCTTATTATAAATTCAATTCAAACTTGTTATGATTATAATTTTTTTTCATTATTTTATTAAAAATTTAAATTTCCAATTTTTTTCGGCTTTAATGCAAGCTCCCCTGAATATCGCCTATATATAATATATAATATTTTGTCTATAAATGTTTTCACTCTTACACTAACCTGTCTACTCACCCGCCCCAATAATTCACCTCATATTGCTAAAATTATTAAAGAGTTATTTGGGCGGACAGAGGAAGTGGGACATTACCCCCACTCCAACTGCTAAACTAACCTAATTGTAATAACTTGATATATAGGTTTTCTAACACTTTATATCAAACCTCTCAATTATTGAATATAATTAAACTTAATTTATTTTCAACCTTACCTATATTTGAAGAAAGGGGGAAGATTTCGGCTGATGCGCCCTTTTCTAATAATATTAATATTAGTATTTGCTTAGTTTTTTACTCGATGGCAATGTGAAAATTGAATGATTACACATGACTAACTTTATCTCAAAAATAAAAAAATAATAGATATAATGGATTGCTTCGGCCAAACCGATGCAAAAGAACTGCACACTGGATTAGAACGAAACTTAGTCATTCAGACAAAATCTATCTATTGGACAACAAAGGCAGATCTTGGGGAATTGATTAAATATTTCTTATATCACTCTTCGCCTATAGCTCAGGCATTTTTCTTTTCGATGGTACTTCCATCTTTTGTTTGCATTAAGGCCATTTTTAATTAAATGTATGATTAGTAGCGTTTCTTGCACTTACATATTTTGTCCCATTTAATTATAAGCAATTTAGCAATGTTTCACCGAATTTCTCGTTTCATAGTAATTCGTCTGCGACATTGCTAAAATTCGTCTCCTAGCGAAAATCCCAAGAGAGTTGAGGAAAAGATCCTCAACTTCTTACAAAAATAACTTTACTTAATTAAAATTCATTTTTTGTAAGTGTAATTAGTTGTAAAGACTTTAGTGCAAAAGTGAGTAAGTACAACAGATGGCCTTAGGTTCTGTATCCGCCACCCGGGAAAACCAACTTCACTTACAAAAAAAAAAAATATTTTGATATTTTTAGTTTAGGTAGTTTTTCTATCTAGACTAAATATTTGGCATTATGAGAGGACTCTATATTATTTCTCCCCTTATCTTGGTTGAACTATTTTTTCTCTTATGGCAAATTGCCGTCCCATCTGCAACTCGTTGAACCCCTCTCATCCCTACTTAATCCTTCCTTGAATATCATATATGTATATATATATAGTATATTTTGTGAAAATTAATTTTTTATATACTAGGACTTTATTAAATAGTCCATCTAAAAAATGATTTTTTTCTTTTAAAAACATTAGCTAATTTTTTTTGTTTATGCATTTTTTTAAATATATTTCCAAAAAATTACCTGATTTCTTATTTGGTAATTTGGATTTTAATAAAATTAAAAAAAATTATTTATTCTATTTTAATTTCTAGTTTTTATAATTTATTTTTAATACATTTTTTACCAATAAATTTCATCAATAAATTACGTCAGAGTAGAGGAAGCTCTAGGCGCAGGTGTAAAATGATAGATTTTCCCCTGGACCAGAGCTTAAGTCCCAATCGCCAAGCCCAGGTTTTTTGTCCAATAAGTTACAATTAACGCCGCCAGATGTCAACACTAATAATAACTCGGACATGGTGAGCAAAATCACGTGACTCATCTCCCGCAATCTGATTGGTCTATTTTTAAATATGTTCCCGATACGAGTGCTCTCTGGCGACCTTTTAAAGAAAAGTCACTCGACTCACGTTAATGGTGGAGGCGCGTCTATCCATTAGTCTCGAATATGCTATGCCTTAACCAATACTAATGTGTAATTTGTTTTAATCACTTGACCCAACTATTTTGGTTATATTTAAATAAATAAATTAAATCCGGTTATCACGTGTGACAGTTTTATTGACTGATTTGTGCTAAAGACACACTCTCAAACATGTTTGAGAAATTGATTTTTGTGTTTTGTATCATTGGACTGGTATCTGCATCAAATGCTACAGCTATCGATGGAGGTAATAATCTCACTATTATCATTATTATAAATTTTACTATAAAATCACAAAAAAAAAAAATTAAAAAAAAATAAATATATATACATATTTCAAAAATTTTTTTTTTAATTTGTCACATTAATGAATGTCAAAGTATTATTGGTAATTCGATTTAAAAAAGATAATTTTAATAATGTTAGAAAACAAAAAGAAAGAGAGTATTTTCTCGATGACCTCGTGAGTGCGCGTGCAACTCACTCAACTCTGGTGTGTCTGTGTCTGTTACCTTGACTCCAGACTTATATCCCGACGACCAAACACCTGCCAAAAAAACTTGTCTCCCTCTTGACATATGTCATAATAACTTCTTATTTTATTATATATAAACATATTAACAATTAAAAATTGATTAAATAGAATTATTAATCGTCAAGAATATAGATAGACAGACCACTACGGTGTAGCCAGGAGGGGTGAGGGTAAATAGAATTTTTTTCCTAAAAAAATAAAAATGGATGACAAGTATGTCACAAAACTTAGCCAAATCTGGGTTCTAAGACAAAATCAACCCTCATTTAAAGCTCAAACCAGAAAAATAAAATATCTCTTAAACTATTAATACTTATATAAAAAATTATTTTAACTTTTGAACTTCAAATGAACTACAACTTCGTGTAGGCCGATTTTTGTCTTTGGTGCTTGTTTACAAGTTTTTAGATACTATATAAAATTTTATTTCGATTCGCCAATCATTCATTGATGACTACAAACTCTTTCATGCACAAATACAAACAGACGATTGTCAAAGCCATTACTTTTTGGTCTCATTTCTTGGAGATTCAATAAAATCTCGATTTCAAAATTATGCAACTTCCCTAGGGGTATTAATAAAATAAAAATTACAAATCTTAATTCGCTTTCAATTAATAAATAATCCCCAAAAAAAATAAGCATTTTGCTAATGTATTTATTTACTTTGATTAGAAGAGTATTTTAATCAGTTTGTGATGTTCCAATTTATAATTTTAAAAATAATTTTCTCATAACAGTAATCAATTTCTTTTTAGATAATAGGAAGTCTAATGATTATATCATAGGTGATTAAGACAATAAAATATTGATTTGATCTTATATTATTTATTATTTTCATTGAAAAAAATTTAAAAATAATTTACAGGCGGATACAGAAATTGGGTCCCACTTCAAGTATTTGATTTTTGGATTTAGACATTTCTTAATTAAGTTTTTTTTTTTTTTTTTTTTTGAGAATACTATTCGACTTGATTTAAAAATATTTGTATCCGCATTTGAGTTAATGACAATTTTCACAGTCTCTCATCTTAGAGATATTAATTAATATCTATTCATTTAAATAGGAATATTTTTATGAGCTCACATTTCCTGGCTGATATCAGAAAAGTGTGCCTCTCAAATGTCATTAACATCTTAAGAAAATAAATTGGACCGTAGGATTAATTTAAGGGGAAATTTCCAATTAGGAAGAGGTTATGATCATCATTTATAATTAATCACCCCCTTTTTGATTTAAAATTAGAAGAACAATGGCGTCATTAAGGGGTTGAAGGGGACAATTGACAAGCACACAAATGCTTTTTTTTACCAAAAAAATATTTTTATATTATATGTTTGAACTTCATTTGAGGATTTAAAAAGTAGATAGTCCATCTCAGTCTCTTTTCTCTACTCATACTTATAGACACTCTTTCTTCGAGAAAAAAATGAGGCTAGGCCCTAGGAAAGGTTGAGAGCATATTATTTAGTATCAGTCATTTAATTTTTTTTATACAAATATTCATTTTAATTCCCTCATTCACTCACTTGCATTTATGGTGGCGCGGGGTATCTTAGCTAAGAAATAAAATTTGCCAACCATGTTAAATTTTCTCATTTTTCATTATTATAATCTACAATAATTGTCTTTTTCGTTGATATCTTCTGAAAAATTCCTCAAATATTTGCAAGGAGCAAAGATTTCTTTGCTGTTAAGTTAACTCTCTCTTAAGATTTCTTTTTTAGATTTTTAAACAAAAAAAAAAAAAAATGCAGAGGACTAAATCTCGATAGTAGTAAGATGAATGCCTTAGTTCAATAAATCCCTCTTCTCGGAAAAATTCTTTGAACTCTGTCCGCTTTATGCACCATGCAATTTTCATGCAAAAAGCAAATCCTCTCTAAGAATATGGCCGCTTTTCTTCCCAAAGCTTTTTTTAAATTCTGATTTGACACAGACCCATGTAAATGTCACTGTTAACTTAACCAGAAAATATTGTCAAGTCAGCTTATCATTTTCATAGATAGGTAAATTATATAAAAACTCAGATATGTCACTCGTCCTTTGACATAAAATTTAAAATAAATTGGAAAAATTTTTTAAATTGAACAGAAACTTATTTAAAACATATATTATCTTAAAAATACACTTTTCTTTAGTAACTTAGATTCAAACCTTTGTCTTAAATATTGACAATGTCTCTACTTAAATTCTATTTGTTTACTATTATATCTGAAATACTTTGATACTTAATAGTCTCTAGAACTAGAAATTTTAAATTCTAATGTATTAATGTCACAAAATTTTATATAATTAATTTTTTAGATTCAAGTGTGATATACGTAATAGTCGAAGGCTGGAATTTTATAGTTTAAGAATGAAAAAAGTGCAGCAGCTTTTGTTTTGATTAAAAATTATTTTATTTTAGCCTTTTGACTACAACGTTTCGACAACAAATTGCAACTTCATTAGATCTCTCTGACAATTATTTGAATTTCTTTCCGTTAAAAATAAATATAATATTTCAATATTCTCTGAGCTTTGCTTCTGTGCTTAAAAGACAATTTTTTATATACAAATGATTTTCACATTCATAAAAAATTAAAAATTTTTTGTTTAAAATGAATTTTTCAAATTTTTTCGGGATCTTTCGAATTTCATTGGATTGAATGAAATAAAACTGAAATTTTATTTTCATTTTCACTTCCATATTCCTAAGAAATCATCCACTTAATATATTATCTATTATTAGCGGAAGTCAGATCTGTTTTAATTTAAGAAATAATTGATGCAAATATTTTAAATCTCAGGGCAATAACCAATTGAAAAGTTTTCTAATTCTTATAAAAATTAAATATTTCATCTAGCGCAATGCAGTAGCACATCTTAACACCATTCAAAGTAGAATTTGCAAAATTTTTTCTTTCATTTATTTTATTTTAATTATTTTCCCATTTTGGTAGTAATTTTTTTTACTTTTACTATTTTTAACTAAAATCTTAATATATAAAATCAAGCCAAGCCGCTTAACGTAGAATCATGTCTTTTTGAATTTATAATATTAATAGTTCATGACCTACATGCAGGATAAGAAGGAATGATTTATTTATTTATTTATAGACTTTTAATTTCAATTATTTATTTAGTTATGACCAGGATAATGACAAAAATATAACACTAAAAATTATTAATAAAACAAATAATTTAGTTCCCCTAAATTAAAATTCTTTCTATTCCAAAAAGCGAAAAAAATGATTTTGGAGAAAATATTCTACAGAAGGGACAAAGGG
>JAAAKE020009562.1:0-10930 GCA_010014785.2 Anisolabis maritima
TGGTTTGTGGAACAGTCTGTCTGTCACTCCTTGGGATTATAGTCCTCTACCCCTATGATTAAATCTATTATAAATTTTTTTACGTTTTTGACTTGACTAAATGTTTACCCTAGTCTCGACTAAATGAGCTAATTGAGGTTCACTCGCGAAGTCAATTGTGCAAACTTTTATTAACAGTTCACCTGGTTGCCATTCACAGTAAAGTATAAATCACCCGCTCAGCGATTAACTGTGACGTGCAGTCTGAAAATTAGAAGATCAAGAAGGCTGAAAAGACTGAAAATATTCTAGCTAGACAAAATATCGAATGGAGCAAGAGAAAAATAAAAATATTTAAAATCTATTTCTGAATTAAATTATTATTTAAATTAAATTAAAAGTAAAATTGCACTATTAAAATAACTAATAAAAATTAATCCTTATGCATGTTTCATCAATAAGCATTGCATTATGATTCATCATAGAGAGAGTTGGATCGCGATTTTTTTGAGATGCTAATACACGGGCGTAGTAATAAAAAAAAAAGCCTGAGGTGAGAAATTAGCTAATTCCATTTGAATGACAGTAAGGCCCCCGATGACAGGTAATGTAGAGCAACCGAGACGGGAGAAAGGATCCGAGCAAGTTACTTGTTTCTTGATAGTGAGTGCACGTCTGGGTCGGAATAACTTCATTCATTCAACTTCCTTCTTCGCAAAAGCTTGTGCACTTCTTTTAGGGGATTGAAAGAAAGCGAATGGATAGTCGAATGTCCTCAATGAATGAATATCCTGGTATCATGTTGGGATCAGGGGAATGATAGCATTCAGGCCGCGCCTGCCTCAACACAATAGTCGGTGGGTTCAACCTACCAAATGCTCATTAACATTTTTTGTACTTTCTAAGATGAAAAAAAGCTTTTTTTTTCCTTTGTAAGAATAATTAAAAATAACAATCACGTTATAAATTCACTTTTAATGATTTTTTAAGATAGGAAAAGAACATGTATATTTCGAACACAATATGAGATTATAAAAAAATTTGATAATATTTTGTAATTTCTCTTTTATTTTATTTTAAAGAACTCAGTGGTATAATGAGGTAAAAGGGAGTTCAGATCTTTTCTCATTGGAGATGGATTTAATAATCACAGGTATTAAGTATCTATTTTATTTTTATTTTTAGTTATAAAAAGAAATAAAATTAATAAAGTACCGGAGCTCCAAGGGACAAAAAAAATTGGAATAGGTAAAGAAAATTTGTTTAATTAAAAATCTGGCAGAATAAGAGCACAACACACAATTTTTTATTATTTATTTATTTATTAGTCTTTTTCTGAGGCCATTTAGACTTCGTCCATATTTATTTAAATCAATTGGTAACCAATATGTATTTAAATAAAATTTATCGCTCAAGATGGGAAGCGAACTAATGAGACTTGGAAAGGAAGAACAGGGGACAATTTTCTTTCTTGCTTAAGTAAGAGAAAGAAATATGATATGCTGACCCACCAGATTTTTGTATCGTCATATTTTTTTTTTTTTTTCGTTTCTTCGATTCTGAATTCATATAGACTTTAAACAATATATAATATATATTAAATACGATACATGTAATCCAGGTATATTTATTTATAAATTAACAGTCCTTGGTTTTTAAGGCAATCAAAATTGATAAAGTCAATAACTTTAAACTTTCAGTCACGGGGAAGTGGGAGGATTTTTTTATGTTAGTATATCAGAAACCTCAAAACATGTACGTATGTATTTCCATTGAAATCTCGACATGAATTTTTTTTTAGCTTAGAGGGCGGGGGGGTGAATTTTTCGTAAACTTTCTCCTAAAGAGAGAGTGGAGAAAGCGGATTAATAAAAATAATGAGAATTAAAAAAAAAAAGTTTTAAAAACTTCTCCATTATTGTGATCTTATTAATAGTACTGGTATTTTTTCCAGCAAATTTATATTTTTCTGTAATATACACTAAGGTATTTGCCTTAAATGAGAAAAAACAATAATATTCTTATATAAAATTTTCTTAGATAAACAGAAAACCTTTCCGCATCCGCGTTTCAGAGTCTTTTTTGGCGATTGTTTATCTAATGGCCTATGTTTCAGGCGCAACTTCAGATTTATGTAATATTCTGATATATAAATATAGATAAAACTAACCAACCTATTTTCAATTTAGATTAATTAAAGCGACAATTTTTAAGATATAGCGAAACTTGATCTTTTATTCATTTTTTTAATAAAATTTTTGATAATAATAAATTATAAAATTGTATGATATAATTATTTCGAAATTATATAAAATGTCTATATTAAGTCTTTTCTTTTAAGTATATATTATTATTCTAATTAATAAATTATCTATGTAACTTAATAACAATTTTTTCAATTTTATAAAAAAGAATAGAATTCTGGGTTATGACAATCCTAAAATTGAAGAAGCTTCTCTATAGAAAAAAAAAAAAAAAAGCTGTTATTGCAATAATGAAGTGATAATTAAAAGGAATTGTAAAAACAATAATTTTCTCTGAAGAATTAATGAATAATAATTTGTAAAAATTCTCCTGAATTTTTATTAGCATTTTAATTAAAATAATTTCCTCATGAAAAACAATAAATAAATTACTTAACAATGACAAATGCAAATAAATGAGTGAATGAATAAAATAAAAAATTCAATAATAGCAACAAAACTGCATTGTCAATTCTATTTAAAAGTTCGAGGACAAAAGCTGGGATGTATCTGAGGCATATGATTTTTTTTAATAGATTCAAAAAATACCAAATATTTTAAATAGTAGAATGCTATGAATATTAAAGGAATAAGTAGGAGAGACAACATTGTATAACACTTTTTAGGAAACTAGTTTTTTCGTAATTCTATGCTGAAATTCTATTCTAATTCAATCTAAAGTAATTATATTTTCAGAAAATTTTTAATAATGAATATGTTGTTATTTAATCATAGAGACAAACTATCAATTGACGATGAAGTTAAATAGTTGTGCATACAAATGGATGATGGTTTAGAGAGCCTTAGGATATTTTTATAGAGAAACAAATATTACATTCACCTAGAGAATTTTAGGGTTAAATTTTATTACCAATCTTCAGTCTATTGTGAATCATTCTATATACTTTAAATGAGGGAGAACACCTGCAAATATATGTAAATATATGTTCAAACATTGTTAGGTCAACCTAGCAGAGATTCAGACAAATGTTTTTGTAAAGCAATATGGAAAAAATTCTAAAGCCTGAAGAAAAATATCACAATTAATATTAATTAGTAAATAAGATATTTCTGCTTAATTTATTCTAGACAAATGCTAAATGCCAAAATTTATTCAGCAACACAGGCAATATTAATCAAATTTGTTATTTCGAAAATTTTTAAAGAGATAGAGAAGGGATGAAATTATTCATCATTCAAATTGATTTAGTTAGTTGGTGCTTCAGAGTGTGCAAAGTTTTTTTTTAGGTCATTTAGACTCCGTCAATACTTATTTAAATTAATTGGTATCCATTTCCACACACCTCCCCCCCCCCCCGCCCCCCGGGGCCGAGAGGTTAAAGATTTTGAAATTGTTAATGTTGATAACCTTAAAAGCCAGGGGTGTGGGTTCGGATCCCATGCATTCCGATGAAAATTTATTTAAATCTTTTGGATACCAATTGATATAAATAATATGCCTGGATAATTCGTATTGCCATTAACATAATAAATTTGTAATTGTTTAATGTCTATATGGCCTCAGATGCCAAAGAGACTAAAAAAAATGGTAGTCAATATATTTTAAATAAATGTTATGTTCTAGACGGGAAAGAGAAAGGAATATGAAGTGAGAACTACCTCTACCTCTGTTGTTCCAATGGATACTGGATACAAATGTGAATTTAGAATAAGTGTCAAAAATGCCAAAAACCCCTGCCCCTTAGAGCAGAGATAGAGGTCTTGTTTCACCGAAAAATGACAAGAATTTCCTATAACACGGAGACAAACAACGTGATTGGAATAACCACCGTGCTATTATCTTCCCTAAAACTTATAATTTCCAATCTTTCAAATCTAACCTTTTAAAGTCCCCACTCTCTCTTTCTCCTGTTCTTTTTGGTTGCATGTGACCACTAATTATTATAGGTCCGCTGAACCTTATGTTTCTATATTCAAAAAAAAAAATTACTCATTTGAAATTCAAACCTAAATATCTCTCTATTAAATTCTACTCTTTAAGTTTAGTCAGAATGAGTTATTAGTGACAAAATAAAATGTCTGATCATCCTCCTCAATTTTTAAATATCTTTGTATTTTTAGAAAATATAGAAATCCAATAAAAGGAGAAGGGACATAGTCAAATTTAAACCTCAAAAAGGCCTTGTCCCTTGAAGAAGAGGATGTCCCGTTGTGAGCGACAAATTTATTTAAATATACTGACTACCAATTAATTTGAATACGGAGTCTAAAGGGCTCCCTGCTACAAAAGACTTTAAAAAAATTTCATAGAAATAATAATAATAATAATAATAAATAAAGTAAGACAAAGGATAAACATTATCTTTTATTCCTGGGAGATACATAATTTAAGTAAAAGGCCACTGAAATGACTCACCATTGCCAAAGGGAAAAAAATTAGTGATAGGAATTTTAATGAGATAAATTTAGTTGAAAAAATTTTAAATTTAGAAGCCAACATTTTGAAAGTATAATTTTCCTTTAAAATTTCCCTTAAAACCTTTCTTTTATGCCCTTGATTCAAATAGTGAAGAAAATAATCTTATTTTGAAATTTATTACGAAATTTGTCTTACTATTCATTAAACCTTAGCGTATATAAAATTCCATTTAGGTGATATAAACAGGCTATATTTCATAATATTTTGTCAAGTCCCTCACCGACAATTGCTTCAAAGCCACAACTGTTTCCGTAGAGCCCAATGTGTATAAATAAAAAATGCTTCCCTTAACGATTAATTTTAAAATTTTATTTGAGCAGGATTTTATATTTTATCTAAATATTGGAAGGTATTATTTTCAATCTTCTGTAGTAAATTTTTGGAAAAGGGACAATTATAAAAGTCAACTACTATTTACATCTATGATTTAACAGCGTGACCATAGCTAGATCTAAAATATCTATATTACCTAAGAATTTAAAATAGCAAATAGAAAATCAGAATATGAAACATTGTAGTAAAATTGTATTGGTAAACTAGCTTTTGGGCCACCTTGTATATAAATATCTGAAAAATACATTTTGAAAAGCAGTTGTTTAAATTAACTTCAAACTATTTTATCTAAAAGAAAGTTTTTTTTAAGGATGCACATATAATAGTAAAATAGGAAGATTGCCCATTCGTATCTAAGTTCTTCACACTTTCTTGATTCAAATTCTGAATGAAAAGATATTCTTCCTGTCGGAAAGGTGTATTCGATATTGTTTAAAAAAAAAAAACATGCAACGAGATATTTAAGGAAATTGTGAATGGATAAACTAATTGGACCTTGGACTTTGAGAAAGAACTTGACAACTCAAGTGAATAGACAATTTATATTGTTAAGAATTTTAATTGTTTTCTCAAAAGCTAATAGGAAATGTTAGAAGTAATAGAAAAAAATAATTTCAGTTACGAAACTATATAATTATAAAAAAAATTAATTATAAAATTACAATGTGAGATACCTCAAGCATTAAAAAAAAATAATGTCTAAAGTTGGAGATGATTTATTCAGTCAATAATAAAATAAAAAATTATCCGTAAAGATTTCGAGCGTAAGTCGCGTTCTTCCTTAGGACAGGCTTGGATGGATGGATTCAATTTTAGAGAGGTATTTCCCGTCCCAGGCACTTAGCCCATCATGAATTGAGCCCTTTGTGCTTGTTACTGGGAGTGAGATTATCTCCCACTTTCCTATCCCAGGAGAACTTTTGGCAAAGTTGAATAATCTTTTGCGGACTCAAACCCGATTTGTGTTGCAACTTTAGATCCGTAATCCGCGCAGCTTATCTGATTAGCTACTCCCTTCTTCCTCTGGATAGGCATAATATCAAACGAAAATTGCAGATGATATGCAAATTATCTTTGATTGTCTTGAAATGTTAACAATATGCTTGTTAATTTTAGTACAAAGGGGATATGTGTATGATTGCCAATTGAGAAGTTTTTAATGAAATCTTTTATAAGAATTAAAACTTTTATTCATCTGCAATTTTAGTTTGACACTTCTTGAGGAGCGCGACTGGCGCTCGAAACGTTGGGGGCAAAATAAGTTTCCATTTATGTTCTTTTTGGGTGAATTATTTCCAAAAATCCTCTTCAAAAATAGACAACCAGGAAAAACGACATTAAATAATTTTCATTTGTCCAAGAAAAGGTTATTCAATATCATTGTTTTTAAGTCAGGAGTCAGTCTCCTAGGGCTCTAAAAAAGCACAAAGTAGGGGAGGGAGTAGGAATTTAAATATAAAATTTCTTAACCAATTTTGATCTATTATGTGTAATGTAGACTGAATGATTGCCAATTGAGAAACAAATTAATTAATTAAAAACATTACAAATAGCGTCATTCAAGCTGTAAAAAGTGTAAAATATTTATAAAAGTCAAAATTGATATGATTACTTCCTATTATTAGAGATGTTCAAAAAAAAGATCGTTAATTGAATTAAATAAATAGTTTTTAATTATTTTTATAAATTATTCCAGCTGTTTTTATTCAAAATGGGAGTGTAGTGGACGAAACAGAAATAGCTAAACTTATCTAAAGATATATTCTGTTGAAATATATGAATTAGAAGGAGAGTGTAAAAATAATAGTAATTTCTTTATCACCACAGAATTTCATTTTTTTTTTTTTTTTGCTATAAAAAGTATAAAAATACTGATATAACTTTTATCAAACTTAAATTACTATGATACACTTTAGCATTGAATTTATCTAAAAAGGTAATTAAACTGAAAAAATTTTGTTTTTATCTATTTTAAAGAAAAAAAAATAAGTAATAATTAGACTTTTAGTATTTATGCTTAATATTTTAAAAAATGGAGAACTGAAGTGTGTTTAAATTTTTTTTAATACTTGTTTATTAAAATAATATATAATATATAATAATACCAAGTATATAGCCCTGCCAAACTCAACCTGCATTTCGCGGACCAAATGTGATTCAGCAGTTTTTATTTGCGGTCCGGAGCCCAAAGCATTTAAGTTTTTAAAAAGTTTACACTTGAAGAAGAATGTATTAAAATAATCCAAGGAAATTAACGTTACAGCATGTAATATACTAAATTAAATAAGGGATCTTTATTTAAGGCTTTAAAACAAGAAAATTGAACTTTATTTAATAAGTTGAATACATCTATGTATAAATAGCAAAATAGCAACGATTTATATAAATATAAATATTTATCAGGCAGCAATTTTAGGCGACTTCTTCTGAAATTATATCAGTGATCCCTTTTATATTAACTCATATTAAATCAATTCAAAATTCTTTATATTTATATAAAATATGTAAAAACTTATAAAATATCTTCGAAAGTATATGTCAAACACCTTTGAAAAAGGTATTTTAACAAGCAGCCATGTTGGCTACCAATTAATTTAAATAAATAAAGAAGAAGTCTAAATGGCCTCAGATGCCGAAAGATTTTTTTAAAAAGTTGCGTATTCTTGTTGGGGGGGGGGGGAATAAATGTTAAGAAAAAAATGTTAGTTAAATTTTTTGTAATTACTTATAATTTTAATAATCCCAAGCCCATAGCTAAAGTTAATAACCTATGATCTATGTCTAAGCCAGGAATTTCTAAAATTTCACGGTGCCCTCTTAAACCGAATTTATTTTTATTATACTTCTAAAAAATTTCTTGCATTATTTAAAAAAAAAGAAAAAAAAATAGGGAGTAGTGGAGTTCTCGACTCACACTTTTAGAAACGCTGGATTGTCATCCTAGTGTGCGGCCATTTTCAGAATACTATAGAGGTGAAGAGGGGGAGAGAAAGTCATGGGCATCGTCTTTCCTCTCTCTTAAAGACAAAAAAGCGAGGATGGAGAAGGCCGCATCTTTAGTTTAGTTTTAGAGTTGGTGTTAAGATTTCTAAAATTCCGAAAATAACCCCATAATAGATTCGATTTTTCAGATCAAGTAATATCATTTGTTCTTTTAGAATTTTAGTTTCAAAACTTTTCTTGAAAAAATATAATTTTTATCTTTAATTAAAGGAGCTTTTTTATCTTTTAGATTAAGTTATACGGCTTCTTTTATTTAACTTGAGATAAGGGCATAAGAAAAGACTTTGCAATAAATAAAGGGAAATGGACAAACCTATCTTTATTAATTGAATTTAAACAAAATGATTTAACTTTGAAATTAGCCCCCTCCCCCCCCTTGGCCGAGAGGTTAAAGGTATTGACAATTATTAATATTGATAACCTTAAAAGACAAGTGATTTGGGTTCGAATCCCAGGCAGTGATGAAAATTTATTTATATTTATATTGGATACCAATTGATATAAATAAATATGCTTGTATTTGTATCTTAATTAATATTTACATCTATCGTTTAATAGTCGATATGGCCTCAGATGCCGAAAAGACTTAAAAAAAAAAACTTTGAAATTAATATATCCATAGAATATAGAAAATAAAATTAATTTATTTTATTATATTATTTAAAATTGTGTACATAAAGAAATAGATTAAAATCTATGAAGGTATAGATTTTTTTAAAGATATCAACATTATCAACATTTTTCTCTATATCGGATATAATCATTTTCATTATTTAAATAAGTTGATTATCTATGGAATATCTGAATAATTCAGACGATTCAAGTTAAAAAATAATTTCATCACATCATGTTGGAGCAAGTATTTCGCAAAAGTTTTGTTCATTTAAAGCTTCTTTGGTCTTCAGCATGGTTGGTCTTCGACGACCACGACTTTCTCCTTACGCGATGGCCTACTTGGCCCACAGGGCAAGGAAACCAAGGTCATCGGCCGAGGGGGGGAGCTGTTCGGGAACTCTTCTGGTTGAGAGAACGATGGACATCATCAATGACCTTGACAGTCAAATTATACAAATTATATATGTCTTATCCTATTTTTTCTATTTGTTGGAAGAGAGCTAGTTTAAGCTCTTAGCTCTAGGATACACGATTTTCTCTCAACACTTGATACTATCTTGCATTAGCATCAACCATTTTTGGATGAGTTATTGGATTTTTTGGAGATTCATGACATCCACACACAATGTTATGTTATTCTTTGTTCTTAAGCTTTTTTGAGGAGAGCATTGTGAAATTATAATTGCTTGTTCTTAAATATAATAAATATTTTTTCTGTAAGGTACATCCAAGAGCTTATGTGGATGGCGATATACTAGAACTAAGACTGGTATTTCTTCTCTATCCTCTATGTCAGTCTATTCTTCCTACGATGGCCGACAGTTAGCTCCCTTTTTCGGTTGAATCAAAAAATTATTTAATGCCTATTCCGAATCACATGATAATGGCATAGAAAAATATCATCTCTGTAATATTTTTATCAGGCCCTATTAAAATAATTAAATTTTTTTAATTTTGTAAATTTTAAATTAGATCTTTTTAATAAAAAAAATAAGACCGTAATAATGATAATAATAATAATAATAATTTGATTCCAATATTTTTGCATGGTTTATCTGTCTGAAAACTTTTTGAGTTGAGTTTTCTTAAAATCTATTGGCCGGATTTCACTAGAAACGAATATTTAATAGTTTTAGCTAGTCTTTATTTAAGATGTAAATAGAAGGTATACTATTTTTTTTTAAACAAAAACAAATTAAATATTTTCAAAGAATTATCTTTTAATGTATTTTAGAGCTGAGAGAAAAACCTCTTTTTAATAGAGGTACTTTTAAGGAAGAACGAGATAAATTTTGAATTTTAACTTTTGCCACCGAAAGAAAATTATTTGGCCCCATAAACCCTCAATTGAAAGGTGATTTTTTTTATTCAATTCAAATTCAATGATATGCTAAAATGGGTTGTATAAATCTTTGCTTGCTTGGACCCAAATGTCCAGAACACTGATGGATTTTTAAATTACAATAGTTAGTCCAGAACTCCAAAGCTGACCAAGCTTGTTCTATAATTAATTAAATCTATAGAGATTTAACAACTGTTCTCAAAAAGAGCTCTAGAGCTCTAGAGCAATTAATCAAAAAATCCATTCGTTAGCTGTTCATTTGAGCTGCCTACCTTTTAATAAGAAAAAAAGAATTTATGCACTTATTATTATTGTTAAAAAACCTAAAATAAGAAAAACACTTTCATAATACAAGCGTAAAGATGTGAACGTCCACTTTTCAAATGGGAGAAGGATTTACCAGAATTCTTGCCCCTATGAGATTCCCAACACTTTAAGAAAGGGATTATTAATATACAGTTTTGGAACTTTGTGCAAAAATGTATTTCATGGGGTCAAGAGAATTTTTTATTTTCTCACTATTTTTTTTTGTACTTCAATGAAAAATTGAAATTTTTTTTTTTGAAGGCAAAGATTTTACTTGTTTTATTTAAATCATAAACCAACAAATTTAATGACAACAATCAATGAATGGTAACACGAACTGAACTTACACTTAGTGACGGTTTGGTATCTAGTTAAAAATCTTAAAATTAGGAGATATATTCAACAACTCGAATAATTATTTGTGTTAATTTTCGATGAAGTAATTCCAGATATCCTTTGATTTCATAATCTTCTCCCATTAAATGATAGATATATTAATTAAATTATATAATAATTTTTTATATATAATTAAAATACTTGTCAGTATTATTCATAATTATTTATTTGTATAATGTTTTCTTTTAGTTTTTTTTTTCTTTTTTTTTTATACTCTGTTTTATATTTTATAATTGTATCTTTTCTTTTTGTTTGTTTCTTGTATCTCAAATA
>JAAAKE020009573.1:0-10930 GCA_010014785.2 Anisolabis maritima
CTTGAAATCCAACCCACTAAATAAAAAAAAAAAATGAGAAGAAGAGAAATAAAATAAAAAAAAAAAAAAGATATACCCCTTTTCCTTTTATCCTCATTAGTTAAAAAAAAAAAAAAAAAAAAAAACACTAGTAATAATATAACTATAATTACTTGGCTTGGCTTTGCGAAAATGTAATAATTATTTAATGTTATAAAATTTCATAAAACAAAAATTTATTATATATATATATAATTAGTAATACCCCATCTTTAATTAAACCCCTTGAATTATTCATTATTAAATAATAATAAATAAAAATAGGTTTACAAATTTGATATATGGTACTCGGATCAAATTGAGTGGAGTAGAAATAAAAAGAATCCAAAAGTAGCATCTGGTTTTGGCAATCGCTTCATTGGGTGGAACATCTCAGCCTCCGTGGGAAAAACAAACACTGAGGAAATTAGACTCCTCTCTGTGGACCTCTTAACGCTTCAGATACTCCCTCCTGCTCTCCTCTCCCTCCCCATTTATCATTTGCATATTTCCAAATTCCTTTCTATATTAGCATTTACAAACTACAAACTTTTCTTATTTTTCCTGCTAAAAACCTTTTTATTTAATAATCTCACTATAAAATAGCTGTTAAATAGTACAATGATCAAACATAGGTTCTTTGATTTATGTTTTTAAACATATGGGCGTATGCAAACAAAAAATAAAGGAATTTAATAGACTCTAAATTCTTAGTCCTTTTTTTTTATAGTTACTAAATAATAAGTATTTGATTAAAAATGCAAAAGCATTTCATTTTTCAAAATATGCTTTTTGAAAGATCTGACTGTTCAAAATATGAAATGTAAATAAATAAAACTTTTAATTGTCCTATTACTCATTCAATTGCTTATTTTTTGTTCAAATTTTTATATTAGATTTTTTTTTTACCTTACCAATTTTTTTCCCTTCCAAGTTCGTTTAGAAATTTCTCTAATCTGTATGTTGACCCTTCCTCTAATTTTTTGCGGTTTGGAATAAAATAAACGATACATGATCAGAGAAAATTTATTCGATGTTCTGAAGACGTTCAAAAATCACAAACTTTTGTCTTTTCATATAAATACCTAAATTATATTCAATTACCTCAAGAAAAAGTTTTTCTAATATTTGTAGATGTCACCCTATCTTCATTTAAATTTGCAAAAGGAAAAAATTTCATATATTAAATAAAATTAACACAATGTTCTGTGCGCCGACTTTCCATCTGATTCATTTTCTATCTCAAGATGACGGGCAAAATCGTCTCTTTTAATAAAAGAATCTTGATAATTTTCTTTAGATCTTGATTGATTTACAAGCATTTAGCGGTCCTACTCCCTCCCCTCCCCTAAATTTTTCTTAACGAATTTGATAGTTTTTTGCTGGAAGGTAGGCAACCTAAATGATCAATTAATTGCTTTACATCTCAACACATGCTCACTAGCTTTTGAAGCAATTAATCGAAAAATCTATTAGTGAACAAGCATCTATGTTACTTAACTTCCAGCAAATGAAATATTCAACTCATTAATAAGAAAAATTTAATAAAATCTTAGGGGGGGGGGGAGTAGGGCCGCTGAATGCTTGCAAATCAATAAAAGAGAGCTCTTTATTAAATAGATTTATATCAAAATAAACAAATAAAGTCTGCACAATGGTCCATTAAAGGTGATTTCTTGAGGGGGACAATTGAAATTTTTTCTCAAGTGAAGTCGTGGCTTGATGTTATCAAGTCCACTCGTTGCATCCATATATACATGCGTTACATTACAATAGCAGCAGTAATGAAAGGTTATCTGCGTTGCGCAACGTTTACCCGCCGCTTTTTTTGTACCTGCGTGTGTTTACCTTGGCTTGGCGCACCCTGCCCTTTGTTATTATTATTAAAGAAATTTTTTCTCTGAGATGTGACACGTGCATGGATAAAGCACAGTCTGGAATTTGTTAATGAAAAATAAAAAATCTGGTGTGAAACTCTTCTTATCTTTTATAAGCAGGGACGTTATTTCAGTTTTGAATTGGGGATAGGGAAGCGATATAAAAATGAAAGTGAACTTATTTGTTTTTCATTTGTATTTTTCAATATATTTATTTATTTTTTTTATATCTTTAAAACGGATTCTAAGTTTACAATCTTTGTACAAGAAAATATATTAATGTATAGAACAGCGTTTCTCAACCTTTTTGCCTTGCAACACGACCTAACTTCGCCATTTTCACACATGGTTACTAACTTCCTTCCAGAACATATATATATATATATATACTATAATAATTAATCAAAAATGAAATGTTTATTATTAATGAAGGATCGGGTTGATGATCCTTGAGAAAATTAATGAAAACAATGAAGTTGTGTTTTTAAAATTTCGTTTATTAAGTTCACGATAATTGTTAAACATGTACGTTGGTTTAGGCGGTTGCTTCCCTCCAATGGGGAGACTCACTTAGGCCAGAATTGTCCCACTTGGACTTCTGGGGTGAGATTACCTCCCAAATAATATTGACTTTTATGATTAATTATTTTTTAATATACGTCGTATATCACATTATTATTTTTTTAACTTTGTAAAAGATGAAAGCTGGGTAGCCACTACCCACAGCGAATAAATAAATAAAAAAAAAAGCTTAAAGTAAACATTTGTTCATTCATATTCAGGGTTTAGATGCAGGGGTGTAGGACGGTTTTTGTGAGGTGGGAGGTACAAGAGGAACCTACCATTCAAATGATGTTCGTTAAAACCAAAATATGCTAAAAAAAAATCCTTGCAATATAATGTAGCACAAAAATTTATAGAGTTTTTTTTATAAGATTTGGAACGGTACAATTGATATAAAATGGCTAACTCCCTACTTATATATTCTCTAAAAATTTCTGCTTTTTTTTTTCATTTCTATTAATTTAAATTTAAATTTAAAATACCTGCTTATAAAAAAAGGAGTTATTTCAAAGAATATAAAACTGATTATGAAATTTTCGGTTTTATTCTTTGATTTATTTCAACAATTATTTCATAATTTGGCACAACGGTGAATGTTCGTAATTTATTCAATTAATAATTAAACTCGGGTCGATTTATTTAAAGCGAGGCGCAAAATTTCAAGCGTATCTGCTTACTTAGCCAGGCGATTAATAAATCACCACGAGGCGCTCGCTGCCGCCGCTCCTTTTGACCTCGGGGTCATCTTTGAATATGCGATTGACTGAACGGACGGGTCAAAGGCCCTTTTAAAGCCTTTAGGGCCTCCTACCCGATCGGAACCCAATCGATAGATCAATCAATTAAAATAAAAATAATTCCCTTCCTATTTATATTAGAATGCAAATTCACTTTCAAAAATAAGGCTCCGGTTACACTTTGTAACCGATATCGATCGGTTCGATTCTTGTCTGAAATCGATCCTATTTATTAATATTCAAAATAGGAAATCAGTTCTACACGGACTGATTTTTTGTCAATTAATTGGCAATAAATCTTTAAAAAAAAAAATTTTTTGTATAGTGTTCATCAGCTATGTTTATTACTATTCTGATTATATTTCTGACACTCAAAGACCAATGAGAGATATTAGGAATTCTGAAAAATTGAGATAAATATTTAATTATTTAATTATTGTAATTAATTAATTAACCTTTTCTCTCTTTGTTTCAGGTAATTTGATACTTGCTTTTTTCTCTACTCATGCATGCTTCCGTCACATTCATATAAAAGGTAAATTTCTTCAAAAAATTATTTTAAAATTAAAATTACTTTTATTAATTTTCCAAAGAGCAGGGGTTCCCAAAATAAGTTAAGCTTCTATTGTCCCATTCGCCATCGTTCCAGAAAATTTTTAAAAATTAAGATCATTCGATATTATTATTACAAGTTGAAAATTAATTAAGTTTTATGCACACTGATGAATTTCAAGAGTCTCATCCATTCTTTGTTATCTACATACACTAATTACTCTATGTACTTGTACAGCTATGGTTGTAATTAAATTTTAATTTAAATTAATTAACATCCATTCTATGTGTGATTAATAAAAAAATTAATTATAATAAAAATTTTGTGTTTTAAGTCTAGAAAATTTATAATAAAATAATCATCGGATATGGGTGGGATTTTCAATTATTGTGATGTGATCTTGCATAGATGAATTTTAAATAAAAATAATAAAATAAAATTTATAATATAGTCACAAAAAGTTGATCGATTCTTATTTAAAAATTATTTAAGAAATTTTCATTTTCAAATTAATTTACAATTGAAAGGGGGGGGGGGGGAGTATGATATACCTAAGTAGATATTTAGGATTGTTCTATAGATTAATGACCATTAAAATCGCCTATTCAAAGGAATGCTTTGATCTCTCAGTCGAGATGACAATAGGCGGTAATCTTATTTCGGTTTTATTTATTACGCGCATTGGAATGACGACGTCACGGCTATTGTCCTGGTCACGTGCCTAATCTATATAACGGCCAACGACACGTGAAAAAAAGGAATAAATGCATGTTTAAGAGCAGAAGTAGAGAGAAAAAAATTCATTAGTTGCCTTTTAAGGGGGGGGGGGGGCTTTCAATGACCCAAACAGACTAAGAGATGGACACGTCTGATAATTAGAGAGAAAAAAAATATATTCAGTTCGATGGATTCTCGATTTTTTTTTTTGTCTCTTATCTTAAATCCAACCAACGGTTAAAGCGACCGATTAAATAGAGGAAAAAATAAATTTAAGTTTTTTTTTTTTTTAATTGATTTGGGTGAGTATAGAAAAAAAAAAAAGTTAAAAATTCGAATTTTAAAAAACGCACTTTTAATATGAAAGTAGAAATGCATTCATTCCTTTAAGAGCTCTCAAGTCCTTTCAACTACCAGCTCTCCTATGAAACTACTTTATTTTCTATCTCTAATGCCTCTTCCTGCATTTTTATTTCTATCTAATCTTATACCAATTTCCCCTCGAGATCTTTTGAACAACCTAATGATAACGGCTCTCTTGACCGGCTTGTAGCTTGTGCCAAGAGACTATCATTGCGAATAAATCCTTCTTTACGTCCCTTCCATTGACATACCATAGCATCTCCCCTTTTCTCTCGCAAATCCTACAAGGTGAGTCTCTGGTCACATTTGGAGAATATATTAGCTGGTATAGTTTGACGGATAGTAGAGCAGAAAAGTGTATAACTCGGACATTTGTGAGAAAAATCGAAATGATAAAATGGATAGCTCAGATGAGTTTCTGACTCCTACCCTGTAGGATTCGGGTTTTGCATTACATAAGCCGCTAGAGTAATCATTAATTTTTTTTTCCTGAGTTGTCCACTTTACTGCTCTATTATTTTTGACGTTATTATATTCTTTCCAAGTTTAATCGAAATACGCCAGAGAATTTGGTCTCTTGTTAGCAAAGTGAGATGACCTCTTCTCTCTACATACAAAAGAACTCTTTAGTGTAGATTTAGTCGAATAAAGGGGCTAGGATCGAAATAGTCATCTAGAAATAAATAGAAAGAGGAGTTAACGTAGAAAATAAAGTAACTTAACAGGGAACTAATTGATGACTCCAGTTGAAAAATATAAATGCTAGATTTCAACCGAAGTTTATCTCTTTTTTTATTTATTTATTATTATACCTTAAGATATCATATACAGCTTGCAGATAAAAGAAGAGAGATCCTCCTCCTAATCACCTTCTATTATCCGCCGGCAGCGGATGAATGGCCGACTTTAGCAACACTCCTATTTCAATCTAATCCGAATTCATTTGGTGGTCGTGTCCGATCGTTTAGCGGTTCTTTTCTATCTCTCTCGGTCTCTTTGCAGGTTGCATGTTGGAATGATAGCTAAAAGAAAAAGACTCTTCTTCTAAGTCTATTAACGAACAGCACAGTCGTTCGTCCCTTTTCCGAGATTATCCCCATTAGATCCTTATTCAATAAATCTTCCTTTCAGCTTCATCATAGACACTCGTACACTAACACGCATAGAGATGTTTTTTTTTTTATTTATTTATTAATTTCGATTTTATGACCATTTCTCATGCGAATTATAAATAAAATCTCTACAAGTAATCGAGAAATTTATTTCAGAGAAGAATATCTACTAGTATTATCTATCTGTTATATGAAACAAAGAACTAGCATAAGGCGACTAGGTTCCATAAATAATAATATATGGTATACTATCTTCCTCAAAAGCCTCCGGACAATTTGTATCCTTTGTTTCGTCTTAATGGATAATTAGGAGACCTACATGAAATTGGAAATAATAAATTTAATAATAGGTAAAACATTATGAAATTTGATGATTTTGAATTTCACATAGCCACTTAGCCATGAAGACGAAACAAAAGATTCAGTTTGACCAGTTACTTTTTAGGGGATAGTAAGTCTATAGTTTGAGAATCGCTTTATTTTCAAATAATGAATTGAATGATTTCGTATATGAGTTATTTATATCCTAATTTATATTTGAAGATCAAATGAATTTATCGCTGTTAGAGGAAAGTTGACACTTATTTCTTCTAACTATTTTATAATAGATACTAAAACAAAAGTTGGAAAAGAAGAATTTTATGATGAAACCACCAAATTTAGATTTCATTAAACGAAAAAAGATCAGAATGTTTTAAACTGGTAGAAGATTATTTTCCGGGTGTGTATTCACTTTCGGTCTCTGCTTCGAGGGGGTCATGAAACGAAGGAGGGGCAACATGGCTTGGCACACAAATGATGCTGTTGGCACATCTCTGTTCTCTGCATCCGAGTGCATCTACGCCCACCTGCAGCTTGCACTCAGCAGCGACCCTAACAGGACTCCTAGAACTTTTTGGCCTACTATTTCCTTGAGATATAAAGTCACAAGGCTTAAATTAAAAAAAAATAAGAATAATAATAATAATGCCAAAAAGGAGAGAGAATTTTAACCGGTTAGAATATAAATGACAAAAGAAATAAGTGAAATTATATTTTCTGTTACTTCTGTTATTGAATTATTATACTTATGTAAGTCACCCCCTCCCCGCCTCCCAACAAGGAAAACAAAAAACACTAATTTGGCAAACAAAAAAAGACAAGAAAAGTTTAAAAAAAATCAAACAAATTAATCAAAAAATTACGAAGGAAAACCTCTATCAGTTCTGATGAATATGGACATATTAAAAAAAAAAAACACTTTAAAATTAGTCAAATTTAAAGAATTCGATAATTTTCGTTTCTATCTTTTTCGTCACGACTAAAAAATTTGAGATCCTCGCTTCCGAATAATTGAATGAGGTCAGGATTTTATTTATTCTATGCTTCCCAGTTCTCAACTAATTTCAAGAGTTCTATTATTTTTATGGGAACTTAAAAAAAATATACCAACTTTTCTTTGTGGTTTGTACCGGACAGATTTATTGAAGTACTTTTTTCGCATTAAGAGAAAGTCTGGGGTGTATTCATTTTAAAATCATAAAATAAATCACAAATGTGGTGGGGAGTCACATGACAAGACCACCTATCCAACATTCCATTGATTAATCTCTAATTATTATTAAAATCGGCAAACATTTGTAAATGCCAAAGGCCCTCTCTCTGATGTCCAATTACAAAATATACTCTCTAATATATTGCACTGAAATCATTAAATACCCACTAGATATTAATCAATTTGGTTATAACTGTTTAATAAATTTAAAAAAAAAAAACTTAACTGTTTTATTATTTTTCTATTTCACATCTCAAATCTGGAATTTGTATCTATATAAAAAAATATTTACATTTCACTCTCTGATCAAAAGATAGAGATAAAAATGAACAACTAAATTCGATATCGGAAAACACCTTTTTCTTTAAGTGGTTGGGGCACTTTCAAATATTTTCTTACCACACCACCTATATATACGCCATAGAATGTTTATTTAGAGGGGCTACAACATAAACTATGTTTTTATTTGAAATTATTATTTATTTACGATCTATGAGACCAGTTTGGGTAATATTTATGAAAACTAAATGTTTTTTTTTTTTTTTTTTTTTTTTTTTTAGGGGGGAACCCCCTGCCTGGTGTATATTTTTTGGAATTTGTTTTTGAAAATGTTTAAAAATTAAAATTTGAGTTTTATTAAAACTTTTTATTTTTAATAATTTGAAAAATAAGTGGATACATTTTTAGTTTTATTTATTATTATTATATTTATAAATTATCGAGGATAGTAAAATTAAAAATAAAAAATTATTCAAGATTCGTATTCTTTAAAGTCACTTAAAAAGGTCATGCTAACATCCCATGACTTCTTCCGCCACACCTATTACAATTTTGCATTACGCACTGGGGTTCTTAACCTTTTCACCCTTTGAATTTTCAAAATTTGTCCCCGCGCCCCTTTGCAAAAAATATTTTTATTGTAGTGTAGTGAAAGAAAAATAAAAAAAAAAAAACATTTGTCTTGTAAATACCTGTTATACAAATGCAATTTATTCAGAAAAGTTAATAACTAAAACACCATTAGATACACAACCCTTTGGTAACGATGGTATTAATTTGTTTTAATTTGAAAACAACCAAGAGGTTGTTTATTGTATTGATTCAAGTTTTATTACACGTACCAAAGGTCAGTGTCTTCTCATCTTGGGCTACAAAAATTTATTTATATTATCTTGGCTACCAATTAATATAAATAAATAAGGACGGATTCTAAATGACCTCAGATGCCGAAAAAGACAAAAAGTTTTATTAGTTTTTTTTTTTTTTAAAGATCGAAACTTATTTATTAAATCTAGAATGAAATTATATAATAGATAAAATGATCAACCTACCAAACGTAATTAACAATTGATTAAAATCTTGCGTGATGATCTTGTCTTCTGAAGATTCCCCACCCCTCGTTAAAAAAGGTGGCCACCTCTGCTCTAGAGCAATTTATCGAAAAATTCATTTTTGCGTGCCAGCCTTCCAGGAAGTAATTTATACGCTTTGCAAACATCACATTCTTGGTATTCTTAAAAATCCATAAACAATAATAAATCATAATAAATTTCCTACATTCAAAAGAAATCAAATCCAATTTCTCTCTTCAACAAACAATTCATTAGTCATTTGGGCCATAAATTCCATCATCCATTAGGCCCACTTTTAATTTCACTCATGTATTTGTTTTGATGGACTAGTGGCCCTGTGTGTGTGTGGGAATCAGCTCGCAAATCAAATACACATTCTCTTTATTAATTTTTTCCCTCTTCGACTTCATCTCTTAATTATCATCCATTTTGAAAGTAAGTAACTTGAATGCTTCATTAATAATGCAAATGATCTTTAATTTGTAATTTGTTATTTATTCACATTATATACTCAATGTTTTTTTTTTTTTTTTTTGTTCACTCAATAAAAGAAATTTTATGAATAATTAGGACATGGGTTAAATAAATATTTGTACTAGAAATTCGAGAAAAATTTTTATTAAGATAATAATCTCATTAAATTTTTTTTTATTGATATTAGAAATTAATAGATAAATAAATGTGGTGTTTAAATAAATAATTAATCAAAATATGTCAAGATTTTTAAATTTTCTTTAAATCGGCGGCAAATTTTATTTAAAAGAGATTTATTTGAGCATGAGAGAGAATGGTGAAATTTCTAAGAATTTAAACAGGATCAATGATCATTAAAGGGTGCAAGATTAAACAAAAAAAGAAAAAAATTGGAGAATATTTATTTAATTTTAATTTATTAAATAGTAGAAATAAGTATTTTCTATTAATTTTATTATAAAGTATTTATTTATTTATTAGAATTTAGACAGGCGATTTGCCCATTTACAAATTCCAATGGAATGGGAATAATTTTTTCTAAAATTTAGAAAATGTCAATTTCGCGATGTTAACTTATTTACTTTAAACTCGTATATTAAAAAAATGAGGCACTAGCGGGAATCGAACCGACGTTCTCACCTGGATGAAATCAAGCATTTACTGACAATATAATCAATATTGTTGTTAAAAGTCTTTTATTTGTACAACGCGTTCTAATTCACCCCCTGACGACCCATACTGAAGTTCAATTACAGATCTACCCTTACGGAATCATTACTTTATATTTAAACTCATTAGATTGTTTGCACACCATTGAGCCATCTCATCGAAATCATGAAATAATATTTTAATGAAAATTTCATTAATTTACATATCTGAGAATCGAACCCGGGCTGTTCACTTTTTGAATGTGTCTTAAAATTGTAATGTGCGCTTTGGAGCTCTTTGAATAGAACCGAGGTGAGTCGTTTTATCATATCGCTATTTGACCATTTTCCCTCAAAATATTTATAGATTTAAGATCTTTTTTATGTTTTATTATTTCAATTTCATTAACTTTTCGGTCATATTACTAAATCTGAAGTCTAATTGCTTTTACCAATTTTATAATTTATTATTAAATTCTGAGAAAAGAACGATCACTTTCTATGAATTTCTCTTCTTTTATCAAGAAAAATATCATGTTTTTTTTTTTTTTTTCTTCGAAATTAAAAAATAAAGTATATTTCTATTTAAAATTTGAATTATTGTGTCATAGTTTTCTTTGATGACTTCATATCCGTAATTGAATTTAACTTTTTTCACCTATTTCACGGTTTGTTTTTATTATTATTTGGGAGGGGAGCTTATCCCACTTAATAAGAAGAGCCTTTTCAGGTCCTAAAACAATGGCAGAAAATTTTTTTTAACATCTATATTCTTGAAAATAGTATGAGATAATGACCGGCTGTATTATTATTACCTATTCCGTATTTATTGGATTAATTTAAGTCGGCATTCGGCCTTGTCTTTATCCGAACAGAATAAGCCCTCACCGAAACGTCGACCGTTACGAAGTAAATAAAAAGGGGGTAGGAAATTGAAATTTCTTTTTCTTTTTCTCTTTATCCTTATTTATTACTGATATAA
>JAAAKE020009595.1:0-10929 GCA_010014785.2 Anisolabis maritima
AAAAATCTTTCTTGATTCTTTTTTTCCGATTGGGGGGTCTCTACATTTTTTTTTTTTTTTTTTTTTTTTTTTTTTTTTTTGACACTCAACAGTGAAGCCATAACAGGAGTAAACTCGACCCCCCTGGGCCGATACTATTCTTATCCTGCTACCCCCTTTCACTTAAATAGGGAGCGTTTTAATAACGCTAATCATTGCTTTCTTGGATCTCAACGCTTTTTATTTTTATAAAAAGTGGAATCTTTTCCTTGGCTAAATATTATATTTCCTATCTAAATTTATATTAAACCTTTTTAAAATTTTGCCCTTTGTCTTACATCAAAATGAAACATTTTAAACCGAACATAATCCTCAGCTATTCGATCAGAGTCTTGTTACAAGTCTTCATCTTGCCTCCCCTCTCTTTTTCTTTATAACATGTTCTCTTAACCTCAAGTTATACGTATACGTATATATCTCTGTAGCTATCACTCCTGATCCTTTATAGAGCTCATTTTATGTCTGTTATCTCTCTTGAGCTTGATGATTTGAGATCCGTCCAGGTGAGGCCAATTACCTGGCAACTTATCGGAATTTGAGAGGTGCTTCATCCACCTCCATCTCTTTTTCTTTTCATCCCTCCCCATCTTAAAATTTGAAAGTCAAATGATGCCGTTTCTACTCAATTAGTTTGTGGCCTTGCCAAGTTCAAGGGGAGCATACGATTCTAATGTTGAAATTGAGAGAACTGGACTACTTCTTGTTCGATAATTAAAAAAATCCCTAGTTTGGACCTGACTCTGCATATATTATCCGATTCAAGTATTCACGAATTCGAAAAATAGATTAGGTTCAAACTTTATAAATCGAAATTAGGATATCTTTTTACCCATAATATTTAATACTACGCAGTTTGATGTACTTTGAAAGGGATCAAATCAATGGCATATAAATTTGTATCTGTCATGCGATTTTAATGAAGATACTAATATAAATGAGACGTTTCTGTCTATAGCCGGACGGAAACGTTAGCTGAGAAGAAATAAGTGAAAAAAGTGTAGCTGCATTTCGCATTTATATTATAACATTCACAAAAAAAAAATTTTCCCGTATCCTCAGGTGGAGTACCTCATGCCACTTTGAACTTTTCATCATTGAACTGAAGAGCCAATTAATGGTCCCAAGCTAGGACCTAAACGCCGCTCCTGTTCGAATAAATGAGATATTGGCCTGAAAACTCCGTTTTTTTTTTAGCTGTAAATTTTTTGAAGTGAATTGGATATGAGTCAGCCAAAAAGGATGTAAATAAACAAATTGTACCGCCATCGATATTTCGAACGGTAATTGCTCAACCCATCGAAAGCTGTTGAGGAAGAAGAAGCGCAACGACGATGACAAAATAATTTTTTCTTTCCTTCCTTTTTGTCTGAAATATTTTTTGTAGATATATTTTTTCTATTCCTATTTTCTTTGATTTCATTCACCTAAGTTTAAGCGAATAGATATATAATAAAGAATTATTATAATTTACAATAGCTACAGTAAATTTTATCAAAATCGTAAAATAGTATTTAGTTGTCGTTGAGTGATTTCATCCAAAATCTTATTGTTGAATTTTCAATAAACACCTTGCAGGTCTATTTCTTTAAAGATATTTTCTTAATTTAAAAACAGATAATTTTAGATTTTTGAAAACTTGCTTCGAATTTTTTTTTTTTTGTAATCTCACTTATTCCCTTATATTTTACTAGAACCCAGTTCTATATAGAAAGTAAAAAATGAATTGTAGAGAAAAATAAGAAAATAACTTTGCCAACAAGATCGTAAAATTGTATACATCCAAAGGTAAAAGAAATTGACTTGAAGGGGCTCAAAGAATGCAATAAATTCCAAGCCAGAATGTAGCAATATATTCTATGACGTCTCAAGTGCGAAAATCGTTTTATTTACTTTTCACTGGTTTTAGATTTTAATTTAAATTAGTTTATTATGTTTTCATTGCAGAGAAAATGTAAATATTGACTTTAAAACTTCTCATATTTGCAAATATTATCATACTGTAAATTATAATAATATATTTAAAATATTTTTTATTTTGTGCTTATATTTACTTAATTTGATGGATGTTATTCTTTTAGAGAACCAAACAAATATTTCAAAAATATAATTGTAGAAAATTAAATTGCTGTTTTCTAACAGCAGAATTTTTAACTCTTTTTCGGCATCTACATTAATTAATTGGTAGCCAATGTAATTTTAATAAATTTTTGTCGCTCAGGACGGGGAACGAACCACGAACCTTTGGTACGTGAAGCAAGAACTTTACCTCTGCACTAAGGGACAGGGCTAACAGCAGAATTAAAAACATTAACTATTATATACTTCCAAAAGATGTATTTTCTATTATTATTATTCTTTAATTTTTTAATTTAAATCAATTGCTGTGTCTGATTTTTCATGTCCGTATACTTATATATTTTAATTTAAATAATTACTGCTTGGAGGTTGAAGGTGTGATAAAGACAAAATAATGATCTATTATTTATTAATCTCTTTGATTAAATTGCACTTCTCCTAATATTTGTGCGTAAGCCCCAAAGGTGGTAGATTACAATGAGAAATCGTATTTGCTCTTAGATTAACTTAAGATATTAATGAATCACTTCTGACAGAAGCCCAATTAATATCTTCCCAAATAGTTTGACTTATCCCCTGGTGTGGAAGGGGCAGCTTTGAAGGACTTACCAGGGACCAGAGGGGGTAATTAAGCCCACCTACATGTGAGCAATATTGGCTCATAGCTTCGCAAACAGCCAAGTTTATATTAACAAAGTTTCCAATAGACCACTTCGGATTAGCCGACCGCGTTTGAATAATGAAGTCACTCGCTCCTCCAGGCAAAAACCGATCAAACTTTTTTTATTAGAACACATTTTGTATTCATAAAAAATAAGATTTATAATCATAATAAAACTTGAAATTTTCTTTATGAAAAAATTATTAATTAATTAAAGATTTTCTTTAGGTTTATGTCTCTATACTAACAAATATCGCCTGGTCTTAATATTCTAAGCAAATAAATAAAAAATATACACGATGATAATAATAATAGCATTCACGCTTTCATCTTGTGATTGCTAGGATTAGTCCGAGGTAACGGAGCAGACGAAACTAACATTTCGCCGAACTCAAATTTGTCTTTTGTTTTGAGTGTCTCATCATGTGACTGATGTCCCTTCTGTTCTTTATGATGCCTCTTCCTCCCCTTCTCCTGTTTTGGCGAAGTTTTGGCTCTTATTCAGAAAAAATCCTAAGAAAAATATTGGATTTTTACTTTCTCTTACTTAGATAGGATTTCATAAATTAAAATTTTTCTAATTTAATCTAAAAATCTTTAATTAAACACTCAAAAAAAAAAAAATTATTTAACTCATGAAATTCTATATAAATAATAATAATATTCCCTAAAGTAAAAATTTTTCTTACTATTAATATAAGTGGATTTCTGAATACAGGCCTATGGCTTATCTTCTTTTTACGCTATTTTTTTTCTCGCTTATGTGGAATATCATACGATATTAATATGGCTTCCAATTAATATAAATAAATAAGGATGGAGTCTAAATGGCCTCAGATGCCGAAAAAAGACTAAAAAAGAAAAAACTTTATTATAACATTTTTTAATATTTAACTGCAAAACAAAAGACAAAATTCCATTGAGATTACTAGGATTAATCTGAGATATCAGATCACACCAAAGATCGGTCAAATGAAAAGTTTAAGTGCCACAATTCCCTAGAATTGGCTAATTTGTACATATGTCATTTTAAAAATAATATTTTTCACGAATTTAAATAAAAGAGCAAAAATAACACTTTCCCTCTCATCTTTCTCAGAAAATAAACTGATATCATGGGCTAGATAGATTTCATATCGAATGTAATAAAAAAGTTTTCATTTGTATAGTAGATTCTCAAAAGACCTGAGAGGATAAGATTTTTTAAGAATTTTTCTAATTCTTCTCTTCTTTCATACTTAGTCAAAAAAAACTCAAATTCGATTTCCTCCTACATTCATAAAATATGATGATAGTTTTATCCGGAGGAGTCCATGGCAACTGCTGATGCTCTTTTTAACATAATCATTCAAGTGTCAAAAAGTCATCAGAGAAGTGAAGTCGGCCATGTCGAAATGCTCAGCACACCTCGCGGATCTCCCTCCCTTCCTATCTGTCTCCGCTACTCTATGCTTTAGGCATATTTCGTATATAGTATATATATTCTTTCCCTGTGGGGGGTTTGGCTTTTCAATTTCCCCGTCTGCAGCTTTTGACGTGCCGATGGATGCGATGGTCGGGAAGCCAGATAACGAGTTTGATTTCCTGAGAAGAGTTAATGAACCGTCCTCTCCTGATAGTCCTTCTTTATGCTCGCAAACTCGACATCAACTTGCTGACATGATAAGACCCTTTCAGTCAACAAACTCGAAATTATTATTTTCTCTCTATCTGATTAATAAGAAATAATAAACAGAAAATTCCCTCATTGCTTATTATTTCGCCAGAAATTAATTTTTCATGATCACACTTTCCATCACTAAAAAAAAAAAATAAAAAATAAATCACTACTAAATTTTACGTAAAATTTTAATAATCCACGTATAACTAATATTTATATTTGACCATTGAAGGCAGTTTAAATTTATTATTCCAAATTAAAGGAAATCATTTTTTTTTTTGTATATTTTTAAAAATTCACACCACGTCTAGATAATATCCGAAATATCAGTGAAGTGGTAGTGTGAACCGCCTCCCGGTGGACGTGAAGTGAATTTTTAACGATATATAAATAAAATCGGTTTCGCATATCAGTGTTTGCATTCACTTTCAAATTACTCTCTCTTGGGCCATCCAAAAGATAAATTGCATCATGAATCGAATTTTTATTTTTCTTAATTAATTATGAAATAAAATTCTCCTTTAAGTATTTTCTTATTTGGACGAGGACCAGGTGACAGTGTCGGAAGATTTTTATAAAAAATTAATTTTTTTTACAAATTATTTTGAGTTTTAAGATATGCTAATGTTTCGGCATAAAGTAACAGCCATCATCAGAAACTAAAAATAATTTGATTTTTAATTTTAAAAGTAAAAAATAAATCAAGAAAAAGTTTCTATCCTCGCCTCCACTCCCGCCCTTCAGAGTCGGCACAAATAAATAAATACCAAATATTTTTTAACAGGTCCTAATTTAAAAAAAATTTCTTAATCTATAAGAGATTCTCGATAGAGAGTATAGTAATAAAATCATTAAAAAAAAATTTTAATGTAATTTCTTTAATGGGTTCTTAAATTAAATTAGAAATTAATTAAAATATTCAGGTATTGATTCAACGAATTTAAAGAAACTCAAAAAATGGACTTAACATTTCTGACTCTTGGCCAGCTCATATAATCGATTATACAGATTAAATTTCATATTTTAATTTCATAATCTCTTTGTTTCAGAATGGAGGACACGGTTCGGTCGATGCTTCAATATAAAACACGAAATGAGCAGCTTAAACAAGAGAAAACATCTCTTACCTTGGCTTATGAGGTATTTACTATAAAATAATTATATATTTATTGTAACAATATATTTATCTACCAATATTATATATTGTGTAACAAATTTTTCTCAAATTAAATATATATATATTTAAAAGGTTCTTTTTAAAAAGAATTAAATAAGATCACAAAAAATTTTATTTTATTCTATATACTGAAAATGTATTTAATTTTACTAAATAAACCGACCTCTATTATTAAATATAAAATGGAAGGAATAATAAAAAAAAAATTGTTTAGATTAATAAGATTATCTGGGAGGCGAATAACCAATTCTGTTTTTAGTTTGTCGAGAATTAGCTTCATTTCTAGGCTGCTTCCCCCCTCCCTCCCATTCATCCATCAGCTGTTGACAGCCTCCGGCTCCATCATCTGTGCTAATCGAAAAATGCCACTCAACTCAAATCACTCCTGCATTATTGCATTGACTATTTGGTTTGAAAACGTTCTCAACCCTTCCATGTCGGTCTAATTGCTTTTTAAAAATTCCTATCTAAATTTTTATTTTATCGCTTTTTTTAAATCTTTAATTTCTAATCATAAGTATTAGAAAATATTATTCAGTACATTTTTATTTCATTATTAATAATTTGGATTTTAACCAATTAAGGGCCCTTGGTGTCGAGCTAGATGTCTGGCTTCACTACCAAAGGTCAGTGGTTCGCTTCCCGTCCTGAGCGACAAAAATTTATTTAAATTATATTGGCTACCAACTAATTTAAATAAATAAGGACGGAATCTAAATGGCCTCCGATGCCGAAAAAGACTTAAAAAAAAAACCAATCAAGGAATATTTTTTGCGTAATACTCCGTTTTATGTAGATATTTTGACATCAATGAAATGAGATCATCCCCAGCATAAAAAGGGCCGTTTGGCAAATCGTCATTAATTCCATCCAACCTACAAAAATACAAGCCAACTCAATCAACACAAATTTTAATAATTTCTCAATGGCCATCTTCAAACAACATTTTTGTTTCATTTAAATTATTGTTTATTCTAGAACACAAGCAATCTATCAGCAGTTAGGTGAAGTTACTTTTAATTAATATCATTAGCTCAGCTCATGAATATTTATTTCTCACTAACTAGCTAATCCTACTTTCCACCAGGAATTTAGCATAAACCTTAACTATTCTAAAGATCCCTCTTCTTAACGGCAGGCAACACACTCCTTTCGAAGTTTCCCCATTCAAAGAAAATATTTCTTAAGGCACCTGATAAAAACCCCTAACCTAAGTATAGTTTGTTAAAGTAAGAAACCAAAAAGCGCTTGAAACAATTTGAATTCGAAGAATTAAAAGTACTTGATGATGAATTTTTCTTATTAAAATTATTATTACTTTAAACTAGGGCTTCGACCGTTATTTCTTTCGTTCTGGTTTTTATTCTGGTCGACGTAATAAAAAATTGGTTCGGTTCCGGTTTTTTCTTCCAACAAAAAAACGCATTTTTTCTCTTTCCGACTCAAGTGAATGGTCATTAGCTGATTTGATGTTGTAATGTATCGAAACCGAAAAATTTTTCAGTTCAGTTCTTGTTTCGGTTTTTTTCTTTTCTTGGCTCAGAACAGGTCCCTGCTTTTAAAAAGAATTGAGGAGAAAATTCGTCCTCTTTCTACCTTGTGTTAGTCCAGGGTTGGCAACGGCACTAAGGAGAAAATTCGTATTTTAGGAAATATAACACGGAACTATCTGTTCATAAATATCAGGTGTCACCTTTCTTTGGACGAATTGAGAATGTTTAAATTTTTCATTTCTTTAATATGCTCAAACTATTTTATTTTTATTTTTTATTTTTAACTATTTTTTGGCATCTGAGACCATTTAGATTCCGTCCTTATTTATTTATATTGAATAGCCTATATAACATAAAAAATTTGTCTCAGGAAGGAAAGCGAAGCAATGACCTTTGGAGGCAAGTCCTATACCTCTACTCCAAAGGAACTTTTATTTCCAAATTCAAATTAGGCATTTTTCTCATTCAACAAATATACAAATTTATTCGGTCTTAAATCAACGTTCTCGATGTTGAAATTTATTTTAGAAATGCAAAATACTCCCTTCGACTAAAATTAAATGAAAATTAATTCAATTACTTTAATTCCCTTAATTAGCTCTAGAGTTGAGAAGCTCTTCTATTTCTCTTATTCTCGTTCTCGGTTCACTTCCGCCTTTGCTTTTGATAGATCTCGAAAAAGATATAATAGAGACTAAAATTCGCCTTCAATATTTAAAAATTATTTGGAATATTTTATATATTAAATTTAAAAACAAATTTTTATTATATTAATAAAAAAAAAATATTTTTATAAAATATATATAGCCATATAATTATAGATTGGTTATCCAATTTTTCCCCTTACACAGTTGATTATACACCCCTCTCTACAATTGGATACGCCCATAGCCTTTAGCGATAGGCTTATTGCGGAAATGTATAAATAAATTAAATTAGATAAGCTAATTCATGGAGATCTGATCAAAGGAATGCTGGATTAAGCACAAACTTATCACTGGACGTTATTTTATCATTTTTGATGATTAGTTTTCGAGGGGGGCGAAGGATATCATAATATAACTCTAGAATCAAAGGCTGGGGGAGGTCTCGCCTCTCCCTCATATTTTGATTAAAGTGCCTGGTCAACTTTTATCGATTAGTAAGCAGTTATTAATGCATCACTCTTAATCATATATTTTTATAAAAGCCAAAAACCATCTTAATTTAATATCTCCTTTAATAAATATGTTATATAGTTGATTTTCGATTATATACAAAATAGTATATAAAATTATTTCAGTGCCAGGGAATTAGGCTATTGAGCTACAATTTGTCCTGGCTGCGCTGCTTAAGTTTTTTATGCCTGTTTTTTTTTCGAATACAACATCAACAGCATCAAAAATGGGATACAAATCTGTAAAAATTTTTATAATCAGTCAGTCCATGGTAACATGATCAAAATAACCTCAGAAATTTTGAATTTTCCAAATATCACAATTTGTACGTTATAATAGGATATTAACATCTTTAAATCCATAATGTTACTTTGAAATTGTTGCGAACGAAGCGAGTTAATTCCACATCCTTGATTGAAATGTTTTGGGGCAATGCAGATTTGTTACGCATTTCCAAATTTTTTTTTTTACCTTTATCTTAATTATTTTATGAAATAAATTCTTAAATTATGTATAAATGTTCTTTTTTTAGAATATTTATTTTATATTATTTTTCATTCCCTTTATTTTATGTTCTATTTATTTATTTATTATTAATAATCTGTGCCATTAAACACTTATACGTTTTGGCAAATGATTTCACGTTCCATTGGAGCCAAATAGTCTGAGCTGTTTGTTGTCGAGCCTTTAAAGCCGAACTATAATAATAATAATAATCATTATTTATTTTTTTACGAATTTATATTTGCTAAACCAAATAATGTAATACTAATAAATAAAAATTTTTAATATTTATAATTTACGAATTTTTAAAGTAATTTAATTTTATATATACGAGTATATATTTTACTTCCTAGTATATATAACAAAATACTGATTAATAACTTAATTTCGGAAGATATAATAATACCACGGCTTATATGCATTCGTTCAATTTTGCTTGCAGGAAGATAGGTAACCAAAATTACCTATTAATTAATGACTTTCATTTAATTGTATCATAACTACTTTAGAGAGGATCCCGCGAGCTCAGATATTAATTACTACGGAGATTTAGATTGGCATGGGTTATCCGCTTTAGGGGATTAATCTAAAATTCCGTTAAAAGGGTTTTTGCGTTTTAGAGAAGCGCTTTAGAGCCGAGCAATTTGTTGGTCACCTTGTTGGATTAAAAAGTGGCTAATAAATGAAAACATTTTGTTTAAAGATTTTACACTTTAGACAAACTTTTACATTAGATCTGAATATTTTGGGGGTATGACTTTTTTGTTGGTGTGATCGACCGTGTGGTTTGGTACAAAGGAAGCACACCGATGTCCCGGATAGGCTGGAGATCCCGGGTTCGGGTGAGGGTCGTTTGATCAACCAGCATACTATACACTCACAAAAAATTATTTTATTTAAATTCTATATGTAAATTACTCTTCCTTTTTGTAAGCAAAAACTACACTCATCAGAAAAGGATGAAAATTAACAAATTTATAACAAAGAAATTATTAAAATTTGAAGCGAATTGGGAGCTGTAAAAAAGGACTCTCAAAATATATCGCGCACCATTCAACATCCTCTGGGCTTCTTTTGAAACTCGGGGAAAATAATTAAGACTGATCCAATTTTCATAACAATCCGGTGAGTTAGAGTGGATTCTAAAAAAACGAAAAAAAAAAAAAAAAGGAAAAAGAAAAAAACTGCTGTACCTCAGTTTGGTGGCCTCCGAGAAACAAGTGTACTGAACGTCCGCCTGGCGAAATTTTTCTGTATAAATAATAACAATGTATATATTCAAAATGGCCCCAAAACAATTAACTTGATGACATGATGGTATGGTTTGCATACTCAATAAGGATATGATTGCTAAAAAGTGTAGGGAAAGTGTTGCAACTTCGTTGCCTATTTTAATTTTTTTTTTTATTTTTGTTTATTTACAATCTTTGTTGAATTTTATTTGAAAATTTCTCATTCCAACTGAATGCGAGGAACTTTACAAATTATTGTTCAATTTGTTCTATTGGTAAATATTATTATTATTTAATTTTAAGGTGAATAAAATTGCAAACTTATAGTTTCTTGCAAAAAGTGGCCGTTGGAGAGAGGCTATAAAAGCAAGAGACTGGATCCATTTGCCTCTATATAAGAGCATATTATACTACATATAAGAGCTTCCTTCTCCACTTTACTCTATGCTCGATACTCGAGAGAGTCGAGTATCTGAGCCGGGGTTTAAGTGCTCTGCACAACCAACGCCACATGAAATAATCATCGTAGCAATTCTCATTAATAAGAAAATATCCAAGCTTGCTTTACACAAATACCCGTGTTAGATTAATCCAATTCCTAAGAGGAAACTCTTGTAATTCATTATATTGTAATTTTCTTATAAATAAAATAGGCAACGAAGTTGTAATACTTTCCCGCACTTTTTACCCATCTCCTCGGGGAATATGAAATGGCCGCTGAACAGCCTTATCGAATATGCAAATAATGACTGTTTTTTTAAGTCTTTTCGACATCTGAGGTCATATACACTAAAAGTCTATTTTATTGTTATTGTTATTGTTTAAAAAACAATCACAATTATATTATTTTTTGATACCCTGTCCCTTGGTGCAGAGGTAGAGCTTTCGCCTCACATACCAAAGGTCAGTGGTTCGCTTCCCGTCCTGAGC
>JAAAKE020009606.1:0-10927 GCA_010014785.2 Anisolabis maritima
TTAATTTCCATTAAAAAAGTGCTGTGTCTTTTTTACCCAACAAAAAAAAATTTCTGAAAAAAAAGAAAATAATATCTTAATATAAATATAAAATATAACATATTTATTTGATATATAAAGTTCATATGAATCCATAGTTATTCTTTTTTTTTTTTTTTTTTTTTTTTTTTTTTTAAAAAAAATAAAATTTGTCTTTTTTTGTAAAAAAAACTAATGAAAAAAAAATTAAATAGATTTTTTTAAAATTATATTTTAAAAATAAAATTCGTCTTTATTACTAAAAAAGACTGCTAGAAGAATAATTAAATGACTTCTCTAATAATGCATTTTGATAAAATAATGCCCTTCTAATAAATTAAAATTTTTTAAATTAAATTTTCTATAAAGATAATTAATCTTCCTTTATCGCATTACTAATAATAAAAAAATAATTTTAGACTGCAGAGAATCTTAAAATAAAAGGATTAACAGATATGCCAGAAAATAATTTATTACTATCTAAATCATCCAGTCAATCATCCGATAAACCAGAATTGTCAATGGAATCAAATTGGAATTTAGAAAGTTCAAGACCTTTGTCTCCTTCATCAAAAAGAAAAAGATTAAGAAAAACTTCAACAGGTTCCACTGGTATGGTTCAGAAACGTTTTTTGAATTTTATTAAAGACTTAAAATCCTAATCAAATAGGAAATTCCTTATTTATATATTATATTGAATATTAGTTTTCAAAGAGATTAAATGGATTGGTGGAGGCAGCAAAATGAGTCTATCTATTCCTTCAAAATATAAAATATTTTGGAGTGAATAAATTTTACATATAATTCACATATTTTAATAAAATTTAACTTTTTATCTGTCTTCATTCATCCTCTACATCCATATAATTCCTGCTTATAACCATATCTCTTATTGCAAAACTTTTTTTTTAAGATTTTTTATTTTTATCTTTTTTTATTATTAAATTCATGAATTAGTTATTTAAAAAAATAAATAAAAGTTCTTGCAACTTAATTTTTTAATTTTAAAATTAAACTCAAAACTACATAAATAAATATAACTTTTATATTAAATATACAAACATTTGGAGGCTAGTGGCTAAATGGATTACGGATCTTAAGTTACAATACAACTCGGGTTCTAGATGCCGTAAAAAGTTATTCAACTTTGCCAAATGTCTCTCTCTCTTTCTCTCCCTCTCCCTCCTCCTCCACTGTAACACGACCTAATTTGTGATAATCTAAGTGCCTATGGAACGGGAAATCCTCTAAAATCCATCCAAATTTACAAACATTCCAAAATATACTTCACTAGGCTTTCTTTTAATGAATTTTATATCCCTGTTTGCTCTTAAATTTGATTCATATTTAAGGAAAAATTCTAAGATTCATTAATAAAAACTACTAATGTGCTTCTCAGGTACTACTACTGATACTGAACTACTAATGTGATCAGGTAGATTAGATTAGATTTTCAATAAATAAATAAATTTATTTATGACCTGCTTAAAAGCACAAGTCCTCTGTGGCTACGACCAATCAAACAAATATAAATTTATAAATTACAAAACAACAAACAATTAACTAAACAAAAAAAAAAAACCAAAATTGAAATAGAAATGTATGTTCATTAACAAATAATATGTTCATACATTTCCATCGAAAGAAAAAGATAAAAACATAATTAAACATTGCGCGCAAAAACGTGACCAGGAGTAAACGGCGCATTAGCCATCGCCACATTCGCCTTAAGCTGTTAAGGAAAACCTGGCCAAAACCTTAACAAGATGGTAAGGCAGAGTAATATCAATAGCTATTTTTTTTTTGGCATAAATAGCAGATTTAGTCTCCAGATTTATCATCACTAATCGATAATTTTTATTGTTAAATATTCTTATTTTTATTTTTCAAAAATTTTTTTAACTTTATTTTAGTTGATTCATTTTGCAAGTTTAAGAAATTTCCAATAAAAGGGAAAGCCTAGAAGAAATTAATTTTCTCATACTCTAAGTATTTATTAGATCAGGGCTACCCAAACTAACGATTGGACAAGCTTTATACTCGGTTACGAGCTACCGATCATTCAAATTCAAATTTTTAATTGCAAAATCTACTCATCATCGCATTATTTGTTTTGTTTATATAGTAGACATTACTTTTTTTATAATTTTATTCCCTAGATATCGGTAGATCGCAACATCGCATCTGTGAAAAAAGTAATTCATAAACATAAAAAGATTGGAAAGTCCTGCTCTATATTTTTATTTTAGTTAATTATATCAAAATTTTTGAAATTTTTTAAAATTAGAAAATACCTCGGAAGAAATCACGAATGAAATAAGTTTAACTTCTTCACCTTCATTATCAAAACCTGAGGCTATGTTAGTCACGCCAGAAACAGAAAGTATACGAAGCGAAAGCAGTCTGAGAGCAAGTGGACATGAACCAAGTACAGAATCGGAACCGAGAGAAGGATCTCAAGAAAGCACAGATGATACGCCGTCACACATGGTAAAAATATTTATTTATTTATTTATTTTAAGAATAGGTATAAAAAAAATATTTAATCTTTAGGGCTCTCAAGATAGTACAACTTCAGAAGGGATGAGTTCATCATTACATGAACATCCGTCAACTTCTCATTCTTCTACAATAACAGCACAAGGTAATTATTAAGGTTTAATTTTAAATATTAAAATCTTACATTTTAACCCAAAAATTAAAAAATTTCATTTCAAAAAAAAAAATTAGTTTCTTTGGTTTACTGACATATGTCTTCTTCATTCGTAAAGGCACTCAGGTTTGAACACAGAAAAATAATTTTATATGGTTAGCAAGAATTTACATTTTGAAAAGTAGATGAAAACTAAAAAACATTAGTAATATGCTAGGAGCACATACTATGACAGGTCCCCCAATACTTTACCAAACAAGAATATGTGCGGAAGGGCCGCCTCCCCCCTATTGAAATGGTCCTTTGTAGGGAATATTATAAGATAAATTGGCATGGTTCCTGAAGTGTCCATTAGGTTGGGGTTCACCCTGAAAAATTTTTCTGGGTACATGTCTTTTACAAAAAATCATTTTTTTAAATTATTTTAAAATCCTTTGGGTTAAAATGACAATAATTAATATATATATTGAATTAGATTGTTTATTTTTTCATAAAATCATCCATAATTCTTTATATATTTATATATTAACAGACAATAAATTAACTACAAGTCGTCTATACTTTATTGTCTGATAATATATATGTTTCTATATATATATATATATTAAATAAATATTGATAAATTAAAGTGAACATGGCACAGATTATCGTAGGGCCAAACCCTTAGTATCCTTTAGTGTGTTTCCCTTTGGTGGGTGGCGGTTGGCTCCGCGGGTCTGTGCCATTCCGTGCCTGCCTGTGCCTAACGAGCCGTCTCTCTAGGTCTCCAGTGGAGCCTCGTCGAGCACACTTACCCGCCGCCGCCGCCCCCTAGGGCACACCTTCAGTACGCCACCCCGACCTTCCCCGGTCATCAGATGTTACCCATGTCAATGTCCCCACCTTGTCAAATCTTAGCTTCATACACAATGTCCTCAAATTCATCCCATGCCGTTTCCGGAGGCGTTTCAAGCCCGTCTTCAAATTCGTGTGATAGTCCTTCTGCTAGCGACTGTGGGGGCGTATGCAGAACTGGAAGTGGGGGTGGTGGCGGTGGCGGCGGCACCAGTACTACACCTGTAAGACGGAAGCGGACGACAAATCCTCAAAATGATGAAAACTTCATGAGAGCGCTGGATGCAGTTCGGATGGGCGGTATTGGATTCTGCAAAGCAGCACGAATGTATGGAGTTAATAATCGAACTCTTTGGCTTGAATATAAGAAACGAGGTTATCCAGTGAATAGACAGAGCATCAAGACACGTACAAAGTTAGAAACCATTACTTCCTCCAGTCCACAACCATCGACTTCAGGATCGCTGCTACCTCCGCCTCCGCCGCCCCCTCCACCTCCACCTCCTCCGCCTCCAATTTCTTCCAGTTCTTTTTCTCCTCCTCCTGAATATATTTTACCACATGGACAAATTCGTCATCGATATCCTGAGCATGCAGCAGCAGCAGCAGCCGCAGCTGCCCAACTACATTCTAATTTTAATCCAATATGAGACCTTGATTACTCTAACTACATTCGATTACTCTTTGAATTAAGCACTCTTTACAAATTAAAATTTTATACATAATTATTATTATGACTATAGAATAGGATTTAGATGTGTTATTGAAATTAAACGACTGTAAACATTGTATGTATGTATGTATGTATTAAGTATGTATGTATATAATGTTTGAAATGTGATATTAAAATTTTTTATGATGTCAACAGTAATTCAAACTTAACATTAATAAACTCTAACTGTATCAAAAGAAAAACGTAGTTTGATAATTTTATTATTCAAAAAATGATTCACTTGAAATGTATTTAAACAAAATTAGATAATAAGTAGATTTATTTTAGCCATTTAGAAAAATAAATCACATAGATATAATTTTTCAATAGAATAATAATATAAAAATGATCTGTATACGTATATAATTTAAATAGAAATTTATTTAAAATAATAAATTTATAAATATATTATTGAGAATTATTTTCACTTAATTAATCTGTGCCATTTTATTCATCAAAATTTTCCGTTTGACCTATTTACCTTTTTTTTTATTTTTATTATTATTTATTGTTATTCTATTATTTCTCTAGATCGGCCTCTTTCTTCAAAGGGAAGTAAACGCGGTCGACTTTTGATGCGACAACCTCGAGTGAAAAAAGAATCAGATTCTCTCCAAGTTTCTCCAGAAAGCGAACCTTCATCTCCACAGTATGCAACTGTAAATTCCTTGCTCACTCTTTCTGGGGGTCGAATTGAACGTCAAAGTTCGGAACCCCCACCTTCCTCACAACCTTTATCACCTCAACCTAGTCCAAGTCATGATAGCAATCTTTTAAGCGTCCCACAACCTTCTTATCTTTTTAAACAACATAGTCATCCTTTACTCCCAAGTCAACAGTCATCAAGTAATATTTGTTCTGGCTCTACGATTCAGAGGCAAATGTCAACTCCTTCATCACCAACTTCTTCGTTAAATATTCCTAAATCCGACCCGCCTGTTCTTCGAGTTATCACTGAAGGAGGAGATCCTATTTCTTATAATAAGCCACCAACTATTCGCGTGAGGTCAGAAGAATTACGTAGGACTGCTTCGTCCCCTCAATCACTCTCTACACAAACTTCTACAAATCCGGGACATTGTCCAGTACTTCGGCCCGGGCCAGCGTTAGGTTGTAATTTTTGTTGGAATACCATTGATAGCCACGGGAGGATTTTAAGACGAAAAACTAAATATCATTGTTTAGAATGCAGAAGTAATTTGTGCATTGTTCCTTGTTTTCAAGAATATCATGAACGATACGGAATTGGAGGAGCTTCTTCAACAATACAAAGTTCTTTAGATACTCCTGCCTTATCACCCGGTGGCAGCTCAAGTAACAATTCACAATCTAATATATCTATTCTTAAACATTTGCCGAAAACATCTAGTATCTGAGATGTAATTAGAACTAATAATCAAATTTTAAAATTGAACACGTTTGAATTAGCAATAACAAGAGATCAACTTTGAGCTAATTTAAAAAAAAAAGTATTGTATTTTTAAAGAGTAAGATAATTTATCTTTATAGGAGCAATTTCTACAGATTCATAAAAGCTATTCTTAATAAAAATTGCAATTATACAAATTTTAGAGTGCCATTATTTCTCTATTTTAAAATTTTTTGTGACATGCCATCCAAGGATGAAATGTTTAATTTATTTAACTGATAAATAAAAATAATGCGAGTATATTCTTTACTGATATTAAAAAATACTTATTTAATTTATTTAAAATATTTGTGAAATTATGACTATATGAAATTATTTATTTTTCTTCATGAATCATTATCATGAGCTGTATATATATCTTTGTTGGTGTTATTTGTTATATGTTCTAGTAATAGTTGAAATCACTTTGAAAATACAGGGGTAGAAAAATGCAAAAATTGTAAATGGTATATATTTAAAAATTATTTTTTTATAAATTAGTTTATCGTTAACTGCTGGCCAGTTCGATAATAGAAATAAATACCCCAACGCCATATTCGCTTATCTTCGAATAAAAAAAATCTTAAAAACTAGTTTATTAACTTTTGTACCTGTCTAAGCTATTGTCTAAAATTAAACCATATATTTTTATTATAAAAGAGAATATTATATAAATAAATAAATATTTATTTATTTAATATTTTAGAAGTATATTTTATTTAAATCTATAAAAAAAAAACTTGTGTAATATAATTTTAGTTTGTATCTTTTCAACAAAAAAAATGTGATAATTTTTGAAAAATGTAACTATTCCTAGGGGCTATTTAATGTTTATTCAAAGTTAATAAATCAATTTTTGTGTTTCCCAACACTTTTGGAAACTACCGTCCAAAAAATTTTTTTACAGAATAATTCAGTAAATATATTATAATTCTTTAATTAATTAATGTTTTTAATTAAATTACATTCGTGTTACTTTAAAATAAGGGAGGTGTAGAGAACTCTTGCGCAGTCTGGCCAAAAATTTCCGACTCTAACTTCTCCATTTGTTTTTAATTTCCTACTTTCACCAAAAATAATATTCATTTGACATTTTTTTAGAGTAGGAGGAGCTTAAGAATTAATTTTATAAAATAAATTGTATTAATTTTTTTCTTTTTTAGAAACTTCAAAAAAAATTCGTCACAGTCGAATCAATAAAATTGTTTAAAAAATGCCTCCGGCCACGATTCCGCAGCTCGTGAATAGCTTTCCCCTCTTATTTAAAGGGGCTGAGGTTGCTTGAAGGCTTATCCCTAATAGCAGCTGAAGGGGGAATCTTTTCATCTCCACTGTTTAGATTAGAGATAATCTTTTAGCCTTTGTAGAGTGACACGACTATATTAATTAATTTTTGTCGACCAAAAAAACATAATTGTGATCCTTAATTGTTGGGAATCACTATAAGAGGTGATACAAACTTGTTATTAAATTTTAAGGAATTACCTAAAGCCCCATTTTCATAAAAATTGTTATCCTGTTGAATCTACAAACGAATTCTCATGTACCTGTTCAAATGTGTATAAAAAATTATATTTTATGAATCACCCGTTTATTTATTTCTTAAGCAGAATAATGATTATTTATGATAACAATAAAAATATAATGACAAAAATCTAATCTGCTTTCCCAAATTATTTTTTATATTTATTGAATTTTTCTTAATTAAACTTCAAAAATGCATTAAAACTAGAGAAGAGAAACGTTAGAAATGAAAAAGTGAACATTAAAGAAATTATTTGGTCTGAAAATTTTTTCAAAGTGATCTTATGACAAAAGTGGGTTTGGCATTTGAATTCTAACTTAAAACAAAACTTTTTTGCTGAAGGACAAAAAGAATCGAAATTTTTTTTTTTTTCTTCTTTTGAATCAGAAACCGTGGATGTACCTAGGATTTGTGGCAAAAAAGGATTGGACTAGTCTAAATATTTCCAGAAAAAATTTTTGTTGGATATTTTTTGTTCATATGATCTCTTATTTGTTAATTTTTATTATAATTACAATATCTGAAATAGATTTTTTTTTTAATGGAAAAATATAAAATACACTAGACAAAAGGTATTTGTACGCCTCAATATTTCAACAAATATATATTTTATTACAATTCTAACATTTTGTTCGTAATCCTTTAGCAACTATAAATTTTAGTTTATTTATTATAGAATAAATGGACCAGGCGGCTCGCATTAGGTGGGACTGTCTCTCATTTGAGTTGATGGTCATATCTTCTACTATCATTTCCAAAGACATTAAATTGAATTTCCATTTTCCCAAAATTGGTTGGGCATATTTCTGAATTGTTTTGCAAATTTAAGACTTTTCTTCGGGTGGCAATCTGGCGATAACTTTCTATTCACTATTTTTATATCTTTCATAGTTGTTTAATAATTTGAGAAAAACAAAATGAATAAATACACCTGTCAAAAAAAAAAAAAAACAAGAAATTTAATTATTTTGGAGGCAATAAAGTATATATTTTCAAAAAATCATAACGATTCATCTGTGAATCATTCTACCAAAAAAAGAGTCACTAAAACAATAAATATTTAAAATAAAGCGTTATATAAATGTTTTGATTTTGATTTTAATAATTTGTAAATAAATATTTATTTGAATATTTTTTTTACTTTGTTTTAAATTCTTATTTTTTCATGACAAATATTTGCATCTGAAAAAAAAAATAAATTAATTCTCTTGTTTTCTTTTTATTATAATTAATATTATTTATAACTAATTTATTCAAAAGGCCAGAGTTTTGAGTGGGTGAACAGGGACGTTCTGAGGATCCTAGAATGGCCATTTCTTTAATCCATTTATGCTTGTTTTTTCCTTTCATATTTTAAATAGCGTAAGGCGGTGCGACGAGCCGGTTTATTTGACGATTCCACCTTGTAGGATTAAGAGCGAAGTCAGAAGAAAAAAATCGCAAAAATTCTAAAAACCATTAAAAATAAAGTAAAAATAGGGTCCAAACTATTTTAGGGTGGATAACATTTAAGTAATGTGATGTGTTTTTACACCATATTTTTTGTGTGGGTATATTTTTTCTTAACTAATTTAAATAAAAGTATATAAAATTTCGGATAATAAGAAAAAATATATGAAAAATGCAAAGCAAATAATTCATAGAGAATTCATCAAGTCTCCGCCCACTTTGTCTCTCACATGTCTTCTGTTAATTTTTCTGTCTTTCATAGGAAACAAGAAATCAAATCTCAGGCGAATTTAATTTAATTAAATGAATAAAAGAAAAAACTGCCAAAGCAAGATTTGGAATGAAGGGTTATAAAAATATAAGGGTATAAAAAAGGAAATAAAAAAATATTTGAGAAAAGATTATTAAGAGATATAATATATCATTATCAAAATTTTTGACCAGACGGTTTAGGAGATATAGAGTTTTGCGGGAATCTTTAGGGCGTTAGATTAAGGATTCCATTCAACGTATAATTTTGGGAGTTTACAATATGATAAGAGAAAAATTCAGAGAATAATTATCGTTAGTCCATTTTGAATTTAACCGGACGGTTTAGGAGATAGAGCTTTATATGGTTAAAAATAAAAATACTTAGCAGACAGCCCACTTTAAAATACGCTTATCGAAATAAACCCTTGACCCTCAAGATCCTAATTAATTCACAGAGAGAGGTTTCTATTTAGACATGAATTCGATAAGAAATAACGAAACTGGAGGAAAAATGAAATTTGCACTTTTGCGCTCTTCGCTCTCTCTTAGTCGCTCTCCTTTCAAGTCCGCCTGGATTCTCTGAATGCGCGAATTGCACTTTGCATTTCTCTCTCTGGTCATGAAATAAATAAATTATGCTCTGGAATTCAGCTATAAATGATTAATTTCTTGGATATTCATACTCTTTCTATTATTAGAACCTTGTTTTAATACTTTTTATTATACTCAGGACGGTAAACGAACCACTGACCTTTAATACGTGAAGCGAGACCATTCATCAACCTTTGGAATATATAAAATTTGTCCTTCGCTCTGTATTCTTTGAATTTTCCTCTACTCATACAAAATTCCAAACCTGCATCCAATATTTCGTTTAATGTTAGCAAACAGATTTGATTATAAAATAAAATCAGTTTTATAATTCTAGATCCTTAATTATTTAAAATATCTTAGGTCCCCTTCTTGAAAATCAAATAGAAATTTTTATTAACATCTTCGATTCTTCTTTTGAAATGCAAGTAGAAATTTTTTAAATATCTTAGATTCCATTCTTGAAAATTAAGTAGACATTTCTTTTAACAACTTAGATCCTTGTTTTGAAACCCAAATAGAAATTTTTGCTATTTTAAATAGCATTCTTGAATTGCAATTAAGATTCCATTTTTGTTTAAAAAAAAGCCATTAGAATTATTCAATTATAAACGGGGTACACAAAGACCCCTTTGAGAACCGACGTTAAATGCATTAGACTCTCTTTTTTTATTTAATTTTTTTTCAATCCAATTGAATTCTTCTAGAAACTCTCGATTCTTTATTTTTCAACAATATTTTATTATTTATTTTTGGCCATTGTTGACTCATTCCTTTTAATCGCAAGCACCGCCTAGTGGCCTCGTCTTTCTCTTTTAACGCTTTGCATCGAGACAGAGAGATTTTATTTTTTTAATTTAATGCGAATAGGCAATTTGATCACGAACGAGTCTTTAGAAGTGAACGGGAACTACTTTAGTTTTCTATCCTTTTTTTGCTCAATTCAAAAAGCATTTATTTATATGAAAATTTAAAGGCAGATTTTTTTTTATTAAAAAAAGCATCAAAAAAAAAAAAAAACTAAAGTAATTCCCGTTCATCTATAAAGAATCGTTCGTGATCAAATTTTTTATTCACATTAAATTAAAAAAATAATAAAATCTCTCTTTGTCTCAATGCAAAACTAAAAGAGAAAGGCGAGGCCAATGGGCGGAGCTTGCGATTAAAAGGAATGGGTCAACAATAGCTAAAAATAAATAATGAAATATTGTTGCAAAATAAAAAAAAAAACAACTTTTAGATGAATTCAATTGAATTGAAAAATAATTTTGAAAAAAAGAGTCTAAGGCATTTAACGTCTCAAAGGGGTCTTTTTGTACCCCATTTATAATAGAATAATTATATTTTTTTTTTTTAAATAAAAATGGAATCTCAATTGCAATTCAAGAATGGTATATAAAATGGTAAAAATAAATAAATAAATATTTTATTTTATTCTGGCTACAATTCAAAATTCAAAATGGTCTATTGATAATTATTCTCTGA
>JAAAKE020009639.1:0-10926 GCA_010014785.2 Anisolabis maritima
ACATATTGATACTCGCGTTGCTGCAATTTTTCGTCAAGACAGACCTATCCGACCTCAAGGCTCCACAATTATTGAAGGCTGACATTTGTCTTTCTTTTGAATACCATTCACATGTTATTTATTTGTTTTATTATTAAACATTGCAAATAAGTTAGGTATCAAATGTTTATATAGAAGTACCTGTGTTGACCAAATCTTAAAACCAAATGATGAACAAAAATATTTATTTAAATTTCAACGTTTCGGGAACCAATCCCCCCCTATATCGGGTAATTAATTATCAGATATTATAAAAGGTCGAGAAAAAAATATTTATTTATTTAAATTTTTTGTTCATCTGACTGCCATCATTTTTTCCTAACAAATAGTACATTTTTAACAGATTGGAATTTTAAAGTGAGAGTTGTTTAGTAAAAGTGGACGAATTGCTTTAAGAACTTCTCTTTTCCATTCAATTCTCCATATTTAGCCCGAATTAAGCTAAAAGATTGTATCTTAAAATAAATTTTGGTAAAATTTTTGTTTCAAAGTCACTGACTTATCAACAGTCCCTGATCATGAAAATGTGATTTAAATTTATCTCGATTTAAGTAATAACATAAAAGAAAAATTATTTTACTGAAAATAAGATTATAATAATTTAAAGAATGATGGATCAATTATGCAAAAACGAAGATATTAATAGAAATGGAAATAAAATTCGATGTTTATTAAATGCAGAAACGAACTAATTTATCAAGTTGTAGTGTGCGTGTTCATGTATACAAGTTTGCTGACTTAACAGACTTTATCATTTGAAAAGTGATCTTATTGTATGGATGAAGGCTTCAAGCAACCTCCCACCTCTCGTTTAAATTTCACTAAGAAACTTGTAGATTTGTTCGAGGAATAGATGGATGAAGATCGGGGGTGGGGGATAAGGGAATGAGAAAGCGGTCTGGTTGGGGCAATTCAAATTCTTGATCTTTGATTCCAATTCAAATATCTCTAAGAAAGTGAACCAAATTCCATAACAAATAATTCCTAACCGGTAATCATAATATTCAATTCATTGAACGAAGGAAATGTTTATTCGCCGATGATATAATACACAATGAAAAAGAAAATGTATAATTTGCTTAATTTAATAAATTCATAAATTATTATTAGGGAGGGAATTTTGCCCCACTGTAATCACCAAGGATATGAACAGAGCCGTCGAAAGCTTACTCAGACCCAAAATTGTTATCTATTTATTAATTATCCGTATATTTGAAAGCTCAAATCCCTTTCAAAGCTTAAGTCTCTCCTGACCATTTTGGATGTCACATGCGCTTTTTACTTTTTCTTAAAACAATTCATTTACTAATCTTGGAAATATTAGTCTATATATGCTATATATAGCGTTTCTTTGTATTCTGAATGAGAGGAGTAGTAGTTGTAATTTTATTATATTTGTATAATTAAATTCATTATCTAATTTTTAATTTAATTTTTAATTTTCTTACGAATTTTTAAAATTAATTTCTTTAATTTAAAAAACATTTTAATATTTTATCTAATTAAAAGAAACAAAACAATTTTACATTTAAGAAAATAGAATTAAATACGTAAAAATTGTGACCAAGTTTAATATTAGGTTAATTTAATGAAAAGAGGGAGAACGTGAAGAATTTATTTATAGAAAGATCCGGACATAAGTTTTGGGGTTAAGGCCTGAGGAAAGATTAAATTTTCAGCATTTCCCGTCTAAGGGATAGCAAAGTTGTGATTATCATTAACCCATTATATCAATAACAACAAAATGAAAACAAGAATGATCATTAAATGTAAATTAATTCTTATATGTTCCTTTAACAAAATTTAACTATTTACATTTATTGATTGGTTTTGGAGAAGGGTTGATTTTTGTTATTAATATTTTAAACAAAAAAAAAAAAATATTCTAAATATATTATCATATTTAAAATATTTTTTCTTCCTTTCGGGTTAATATTGTAACCAGCGAGTTGAGGATAATTTATATATAAATAAGATAATGAGACGAGAATATAGGAGAATTCAAAGAGATATGAATATAAGGACAAGATTATAACATTTATTTGTAAATATTTCGGCCAACCTGACGCAATATATTATATTGTTGGAACAAATGAAATATCAACAAACTAATAATATGCCTTCTCTTTTTTATCTCTCTTACACAGTAGATTTTACACTCGAGATGGCCGGACGAAATATTTGCAAATAAATGATATAACGTGATCCTTATTTTCACAGCTGTTTGATTTATCGTATCGTATAGCAAAGCTTTCAATTATTAGAATATTTTTTATTTGCATCTAAGAAATTCGAATGAATAAACAGCATTTTTTGAAACTAATTGGATTAGTTAGTGTCTTACAAATAAAATAAAAAACAATTTATTACAATCTAAATAACTTTTTTGAAAGTCATTTAGAAAAGTTCATCAATAATCATAAAGTTATAATTATTTTAATATTTTGATGTATAACGAATTAAGAAAAATATAAGTGTAAATAAATATCTACTAGACAAACTAATATTTCTCTTAAAAAATATACATTTGTTCTAAATTAATTCTTTAAATATTCCTTTTACTAATTTGTTTTTGTAGACACTGTTTTTCAGAATCTGTGCATTTCAACATTTATGAAGCCACGAGCTATTTTTTGAGACGAAAATTCATTAAATTTTAAATTACTCCTAGTAGGAGGGAGCATTAAATGGAGAATGTAAAATGTTTAGAAACGTTTATTATTAGACTCCTTTGGACTTAGAGGGTGAACACAAAATTTTTATTATTCCACTAGAAGATTTCAAGAGACACAATGATGAATAAAACAATTTATTTACATTTTTTATTAATGTTTTGAATAATTTATCCATAAACAATTAATCTTTTCTTCATTTCTTAAAAAACTAATTATTATCTCATATAAATAAATAAAATAAAATTTTTTTACCCTTTCGTAATTAATTGAATTTATTTTTTATTTGCAATCTAGAAGAAACAATGAAATTTTTAATAATATAACGAAATTATCCATTCACTTTAAGGGAAAAATATTAGAAAATTTTGAATACTATTCGAAAATTCAATTTAAAATAATAGTATATCTATTAAGAAAAAATATATTTTTACCTCTAATAAAGACAGGTTCGCTTATCTTTTGCGCTTGTGTAGGTTTACATACCTGGAACAAAAAAATTTTAAATTAAAATTTTTCCTATAATGGTGATAATATATTTTATTCTTTTATAATAGAGTAAAAAATAAAAAATAAGTATTTGATAAACACAATGATGCTTTAATGAAATTTTTTACATTTTTTAAATAATAATAAACTTCCATATATTGCTGCAAAAAATGAAAATTTTACCTTATTGTATTACATTTTTTTATAAAAGTAAAAAAAATATATTAAAATCTCATTTATTTACTATAAAATCAAATACAAGAATGTATAATAATTTTAACTTTAACATATATTATATAGGGCTAAATTTTATATATATAATATAAAAAAACTCAAAATAATTTTGAAATTGAAGCTTTCACATTTGTTATAATGAAATAATAAAAAAAATATACTATATATAGTTAAAAAAAATTTATATGGTTTTAAACGAGCACGCGGTTAAAATGAACCCAAAAACGAATTATTAGAAAATTAATGTATTTAGGTTAAAATAAAATACCGTAATAATAAAAAAAAAATTATATTTACTAAAATTCTGATATAATAACTGAAATTTGACTGTTATAAAACATTTGATAAATAAAAGTTTCGAAGAATTAAGCACTTATTTGCAAGGTGCCTCTGGGCTCAATTTTTCACTCATAACTCACAATAATAAATAAAAGTTTTGTATGGTACTAAATCATTCGAAGGGCTATTCGATAAATCAGCCAATGGCTATTGCAAAAAAATAGTAAAATTCTATATATATATAAATTTAATGTTTCTTTTTTATATCAGGGGAAAAACAAGTATGAAAAGAATTGAACAATCAAGTGATACAATAAAAACAACAATTTGAATTGCGAACAATTTATTTATGTTTAATAATTATTTTATTAGACAAGGAAATGAAATTAACTAGGAGCGCCCATATGTTTTTTATATTTTCAAATATATTTTTAAAATCCCAAATAATAAAAATTTGACAATATCCTAAATAAATAAAATTTTGCCATTTTTCAATATAATATACTGTATTTGAAGTTAATATTTTATTAAAAGGTTAAAATAAATTCCTGTTTTTTTTTTCTCTGTTTACATTAAAAACAGAGGCCATAGAGCTAATTTAATTTAATTTCAGAGAGAGGCTTTTAAAAAGAGAGTTTCTTAAAAAAAATCATTTCAAAGTTTTTAATAAAAACATGCTTTTATTTGGTCAAGTTTCTCTCAATTTTCTTCTTTTTTTTTTATATAAAATACACCCGTACAGTGTGAAGGGCTTCAACACCTGGTCCCCCTTTTATAAAACCTTTCTTAATATAACATATATTGATAAAAAATTAAATAAAGATTGTTTTTTTAACTTATCATTGGAATTGAATACTAGTTTATTGGTTTATAACGGGGGTGGCCAACCTTTTTAAAAGCATGTGCTCAATAAAAAATTCCAATAGGTGCTGATGATGCAAGGAAGAAGAATCATGTCATGTAATATTATCACAATAAAAAATCACATGATATGTCGTTTATTTTTCCTCTCAATTTGACTTAAAAAAAATATGTATTTATCTTTGGTAAAATGGTTGGAATTCGGCATTGAGTTTGAATTACATAGAATCATTTTTTTATTTAAAAAACTAATTATGTATTTTAAATTTTACTATCCTCGACAATTTATATTGTATAATAGTAAATAAAATTAAAAAAATTATTACTTATTTTTCAAATTATTAAAAAGAAAAAGTTACTCTATGATTGAAGGGTCTAGTACTGGATTGCAATTGGAAGGATTTCTAGAAACATGATTAATAAAATAACAACATATTTAAAGTGAACTATTATAATATTAATATAATTAATAACTAGAGGAGTCGCTAATACGGAAAAGTTGTAAAACAACTCGGATTCGAGTCTGGCTTGCAGCAAAAAATTATTTCAACTTTGCCAGAGGTCTCCTCATGGGGTAGGAAAGTGCGAGATCTCAACCCCCCCCCCCCCCAGTAATAGAGTTAAACACAAAGGGCCCATTCGAGTGACCTAAGTACCTGAATCTCCCAGATCCAAGGGGGATCCGCTCTATATCAATTAATCCATCCATAATTAATAACTATTATAATACATATAATTGTGAAATAATTTTTTATTTAATATAATAATTTATTTATTTTAATTTTCTTAATGAACTATTATCTTTTTAAAGGGTTAGGGTCGCTGATACCGCGAGCTGTAGGTTTGCCACCCCTAGTTTATAGAATCCTGAGAGGTGTAAGGTGCATACATCCTCCTTTAAAATATAGTAGGATGTGATATTTCAAAAGTATTAATAAACATTACATTTTCTAGTGATAATGAAAAGTATATTTTTTATATCAATTCTCATTGTCGCTGCTCTATTTTACTTTCCCACACTATTACATTATATATAATGGTAAGGGGGAATGCATTATGATCATAAAAAATTTGACCACCCTCAATTTTTGAAAATATCGTAACATTTCAGGCCAAAAGGACCCCAAAATTGCAAAAAATTTGGTATAAGATAATAAATATACCTCATCATAGAGAGAAAAAAAAAACTTTGGAATTTTATTTAATCTCTGACTTTTTTCTATTTTTTTTTTTTTTTTTTTTTTTTTTTTTAATTAATTATTTTTAGTCTTTTTCGGTATCTGAAGCCATTTATACTACGTCCTTATTTATTGGTAACCATTATAATATTTTTTTTTTATAAATTAAATTAATGAGAATATATTTATTTCTACAAACCAATCTTAATTTTTATTACATAATTATAAACAATTTTTTTTTTTCATTTTCTCCACATTTATTTTTTATTTTTTAACGGATTTTTTTTTGCAGTGTGAAGGAGGAGACGTTTCATCCAGTTGCTTAAGGATTTCCCACCTCTAGTTTATCATCATTCCTGACACTCTTCATCGTTGATGTATACCCAGGCTAATCGCAGGTATACCATATAAAATTATTTTATATAATTATTTAATGTCTAATTACTTTTTTGTTTTTAAAATGAAAATTTTTTGACAAAAGTGTCAATCGAAAATTATTTTTTATTATTTTTAAAAACAAATCTGCTCTTTAATTAACCTTTTGTATTAATAATAAATCAACCTTTAACTTTTATTATTAGAATATTATTTTATATTTTTGTTTAATTTTGATATTCTAATAATAATTACTAAATATAAATTAATTTTCAAATAGTATGATGATGTTTTTCATAAAATCAAGAAAAACAATTGGAGAAATAATAATATATCGCTTTTTCAATTTTACATAGTAAATTGTTGGTATGAGGTCTCTCTCCTATTCCCAAAACGAATAAGATAGTTCATGTATTTTGGAAGAGAATACCAATACTTGGTGACAATGTTTTATGAATATTCTGGTATGCACTCATCCCATAAACCCCGCCTTGTCAACCAAGTGATAATTCTTACTTTCTATTTTGAATGGAATTGGTCCAAATGATATATAGAAGGAACATGACAAGAAAAAATACACACAAAGATTCACCTCTTTGACTACTGTAAAAATGATAGATATGGAAAAGAAAATAATTAGGAATCCAAATAAATAATATAATTTATGTTTTTATAATATTTTCTACATAATATTCAAAACCTACATAGAAATAATAATTCAAAAATTTCATGTCAAGTAAATTACCTTACCCTTGTTTTATTCCATGATTCGGTCCTTGATATGAGAGAAGAAACAAGCCTGGTCCTTAATATTGCTTAATGGGGAAATGGATAGAAGCTAAAGAAATTCCATTTGTAGTTCGAGTGGCTCGTAGTTGCTAATCGCGTAATCATAGCCTCTGAATATAAATATCCTTCTAATATATAATTTAATAAAAATTATATTTTTTTCAATTTGAAAATTATATCTTTATATTTTTAAAAATTTTCATTTAATTCTTTTTTGTGTTTCTTCTCAAAAAATTTTTTTTTGTATACACCGCTAGCCATTGATAACCCATTTTTAGAGCTAAAGGAATCAGAGCGAATATTTTTAAATTAAATAATTAAACGTTCCTTTTAAAAGTTATTTGAAAATACCAATTTAATATTTTAAATGGGAGAGAGAACAGAAAGCATATGAAAATGCAAACTGATCTTTTTTTAAAAGATTCTAAAATTGACAATTTTTTTTTCTTTATTCAATGTGAATATTAATATAATAATTTCATTATTAATAAACCCATTTAGCTGAAAAATTTACATTTGAAGCTTTGCGTTTTTAAAAAGTTTTAATACTTTAGATTGATAGAGAACAGGGGCTGTTAACCTGTTGCTCGTGAACATTGCGATTCTCTTCTCTTTCTTGAAATGTTTTAACACGAGAAAAGTCTCAAAGTTATCAGGAGTGTATATTAATACTTATTTTAGAGATGAGAACAAATTGTGCAATGTAGGTAAATCAAAGTAGCTTTATTAAATATGAATAAATAAATTTAGCGCAATTATAAAAATAAATACATCAAGAGAAAAATATTGATCATGACAATAGAAATTTTCCGCTCTAGTTAATCGGAATATTTCAAACGAGGTATCATATTATTATCGACGTTCCCGATTTTTATCATTGGCCAAAGCATTAATAAAAAAGTATATATTAAAAATCGAATGCATTATATCAATAAATATATCGATCGCATCCCCATTTTATTAGTGGTTTAATTTCTCATAATTAATATATGAAGTTAATAAAGTTTTTGTCCAAAATCATAGAAATTCATATCTTCCTAGTATATTGCACCTTGGAGTGCATAAATTCGTTTTTCTTGCTGGAAGAAAGGAAATACAAATGACTAATAATTCACTTATCGATTTTTCGAGTAATTGCTCTAAAGGACCAGGCATGCGGATTGGTTACATTTCTCTAGAAACCCTCAGAAGCTCGGGAGCTTTTAATAAAAAAAAAATGAGTTGTTCATTTGAGACGGCAATCTTCCAGTAAGCAAAAACGAATGAATTTATTCTTTAATTTAATTCCTTTTTGGTGATATTTTAAATGTTAAAAATTTTTCGAGATCCTCTTTCCACCTCAACCTTCAGGATATACAACAGAGCGGTTTATTCTTCCTTTCGGGCACATCTTTTTAAACCGTCCGAGCAAGAGTGACACTCATTTATGCATGTACGAACGGGAATGCGAAGCTTCACCTCCCACCAAGCTATATTTTCTTCTCTATCCAGAATCTTTCTATCACTTCCAGATTCATCTTCAAAATATTCGTGAGTCTTATTCTTATTTGGACCAACTATAATTTTTATACCTATTCCGAATTACCGAAAAAACACAAAGAAATTATTCAAGACGAATATTTAACAATAAATCTCTTTTCTATTCATCCAAAATAACGAATGTTTGAATAGGAGATAGTAAATTATAGAATATCCAGATAACACGTGATGTGGTTTGTATAAAAAAAATTCTTAGCAAGGAAGCAATCCATATAGGCTTTGGCAATCTAAGGGTGTGGAAAACAGTAGCTGAAATTTGTGGGGCGTTTTAGGGATGTTAGGGTCAAACTTGCATTGACGGCAAAATTAATCAATCTCAGTTGCCAGACAGACTATTAATTAATCTATCTTGCGTGAATAGCAGCAAATAGCAACGGTGAAGTGTCATCTCACCCACGCAGAAGCATCACTTGTTAGAAGAGCCCCAACCCCTCTTCACTCCTATAATACCACTCTTCATCCCCATTGATTTCCTAAAAGCAAATTATTTTCCTTTAATAGGATGAAATCGATTTGCTGTCCTAACTAAAAATTTTCTATAACAAAAAAAAAAGGAACAAAAAAATTAGAAATTTTTAAATAAACCATCGCTATAAAAATCTAAGATATGAATAAATTAATATAAAAAAATGAAAATAAAGAAGGTAATTTAGTCGTAAAAATTGGATGATATGAAATCTAATTCTTTCTGATTTCGAATTATAAAATATACTTCTTAAGTTTGATATTCAATTATTCCTCTGTCGACCATTTTTATTTATTATTATTTATTAAGATTATGAGAGGACTTGACCCTCCTTGGTTATACGCACTACTGTTTTTTATTTGACATTATATTTCTACTTGAAGAAAATGTATTTATATTAAGTAAATATTTAGCAAATATGAGTTCATCATATTTGTTTGTTAATTATTTACACTTACCAATTTATTAATAAATAATGATATTATTTGAATGCATTATTAATAGGAACAAAACGAAATAGCGTTTCCTCCCACAATTATTCTCTTATCATCTTTAATAAACTCAATTAATCAGACAAATTGTTGGCTAAAATTTGTTTAAAATTTATATATTCAATAAACTTATTATTATGATAAAACTTGATTCTCTAAATTCATAAATTAATAAAAAATTTTAACCTCTAAATATAATAATAATATACTCACAATACTTATAAATGTATTATCTAAATAATTACGTCCAATACGTGAATAGTGATCAAGAGTTACCTAAGCTAATACTGTGATTTCTTAGCTCCTTTTAGTTTAGTTAGTCCTTCTCCTGCCAAACTGGCACGCAACAGACGGTCCTGCATCTTCTCTCGGTCATATTTTATCGACCTCATATTTTGATGCTATAGTAGACCCTCGAGTGCCTTGAACTACTAGGTTAGTCAACTTGTCTTCCAAATAAGATTAGTTAACACTAGAACTCATAGGAGTACAGAGTTTGGATATCGTCGAATAATTACCATATAAAAAATTATCCTTTTTTATCTTATTTTTCTTCTTCCTTCCTGACCTTATTATGTATAATAAATTAAAGGATATGACCTAGAGAAGAAAAAGACGATTTGGCGCCTGATGAAAATAGAAAAAACTGACTTAGGAAGAAGAAAAAGGATGCCAGACTTAGATCGGGCAACTTATATTCGGCATACATAAGGTCACCAAGTGTGATTTAAAAAAAAAATATTTCTAAATTATTTCAGACTATTCATATGAATGATATTATATAAAAAAAATAGAAATATCAAATTAAATTGGACGCACATTATCTTTTGTTTAATTTTAATATACAATCAAGCGATGAAAATGAAAACTAAAATCATCTAATTTCTTAATCTATTGTATTATGGAATTTCTTATTTTTGTTTTATCTCATGATAACAAAGTATCGGTCTAATTTATTTTGATATAGGTGAGTAGAAAATCAAAGATTTAAAAAAAAAAAAAGTAATTTGAAATTTTAATCACATTGATACATTAATAAAATTAATAACAACATTAAATTTTACATGTCCCAAAATAATTATCAAACTATTTTTATTGAAGGAGAGTGTAATTTATTTTAATTTTATTACGTAAATCTTATTTGAAAGAGGAATGTTTTATTTTTGGGTGGTTTTTGTTCTTTCAATAAGTTCTTTGTTCAAACTGCTCTTTGATGTCATCAAGTAGGGGGACCAACAAATGTATGATAGTTGATTTTCGCGAGTTTAAAATTGAAGTCACCTAGATGTATATGTACATACAGAGGCGTATACAAGGGGGGGGGGGGATGGGTAAAGGAGGATTTTTTTCATTTATATTGCGACCCCATTATTTAGGTTCGGATTGAAATTAATAAATTATCATTAATAAAGAACTCCTGAAATCTTTGTAAAAATTTGATAATGATGATAGTATTGTATTTTTTTCTTTTTAAACTATATAGGCTACATTACTTGAACTAGATTGCCATCGAT
>JAAAKE020009661.1:0-10926 GCA_010014785.2 Anisolabis maritima
CTTCCCCCAAGACCTCAAAATAATTCTTTAATATAATTTTAGGCTTCATTTGGGGGTTTAAAAGGTAGTTTGTCCCCTTAATAATGAGGTGAAATGATCTACCCACGTGATACTCAAACACATTCAAGATAATTAATATAAGAAAAAAATAGGCACTTTTTAACCATCACTAACCATATCTGGGAATATAAGATTGCCGCTCTACATCGCTTTCGAGTTTGGAAGTCATGTCATATGATTTTTATTGTTATTTTGAAGTTATGTACATTGATTGACTTTTAAAAAAAAGTCAGAGATTAAATAAAATTTCAGTATTCTCTCTATGATAACGTGTTTATTATCTTATACCAAATTTTTTTTTTTCGTTTTTATAGAATAAATACGCTCCTACTACTAGGATTGGAGACAAACGTCTTAATTATTATCCTCGAGTTTAAAAACAATTAGCCTAGACCTTCGGATCAATTCGCTTCAAATTTTAATACTTAGACCCTCTTATATTTGTTAAGTTTCATCCTTTTCCGATGAGTGGTTCCAGAAATATAAGCTAAAATAAATGTTACACACATACACATATTCACATTAAAATTTTTTTTTTATTTTTGACTTAAACCTTGAATTTCTCATTATCATAAACTTTCCCCTTATAATAGTAGGGGAAAGTAAAATTTTTAAAATTAATCAAATTAGTGTAATCACTATTAAAGAAACTTTGTAGTTTAGATATTTTTAAAAATTAGGGGAAGGGATAAATTTTTCATGATCATAATACTAATAGATCGTTAAAGTAAAAGTTTATTTTTTTAATCGGATTTTCTATTATATTTAATGTTTATTTGCTTTTTTCTTCCCCCCCCCCTCCCCCATTTTCTCTTTCTCTTTCACTGACAACTTACTCTCGCGCTCCGTTATCCTCTCAACCCCTAATTACTTGACGAAACTCACCCTTTTTATTTTTTTTTATTTAACATTTTAAAAAACAGAAAGGCTTTTCAAAGTCTGAATCATTTAATAATTATATTAACGATCTCATTTTTATTTTTACAGCGTCCAAAAATGACATAAAACAATTATGAGTAAAATAAAAATTTGAAATTTATTTAAACTTTTTTTTTTTTTTTTAATTAATTAAATTATAATAACTATTAAAACACCTTTAGTTTTTATTGAAATTCAATAACTAATAAAAACATTTCTCGCAACTAAAATATTTTTTAAATAAACTTAATAACTTTAAATTTCCCAAGTTGATAAACAGTGGGGTTAAACTCAATTGAATTCGCTGCTTGCCTTATATATACATCTCAAGGAGGCTGCACAAAATTCCAATACTACAAAATGGATTGAATGATTAAGAATACATAAACTTTGAGATACTATTTGTTCCGTTTTAGATTTGATATTACCCTTTTCGGAGGGACATTTATTTTCAATTTTTAGAATTTATGAATTCATGCAAAATTTTGTTTAACTTTCTATATTACGTATAGGGCTGTTAGTTTGACTTTCCTGAATTAAAATACTATAGAATTCTGAATTTCAGTATAGAGCGGCAGGGAAAGAATTTCCTTCTCTCTTAAAAATATTAAAGCAGGGAACCTAGGGAAAGGGTCGTTATTTTCTGAATGGTATTTATTGATGGGGGTTGAGAAGTCACAATAAGAATTTAAACTTTTGTTATTCCCAGGCCGGACGGATTATAGAAAGGATAGAAAGGGAGGTTAAAAACTAGATTAAATTTCTCTAAAAAAATGAAGTTTTTTTTTTATAGATTATTTATAATTTATAATACATTATTTTTACATTTGTTTCATTTTTCTCTTAATTTAATTTCTTTTTTTTTTTACACACATTTACTAAAAAATAAAACAAGTCTTTTCGTATCTAATAATTAAAAACAATTAAAAAAAAAATTGAAACGTTCTTATTATAAAAATAAATAACAACTCTCAACAGAATTTGTTTTTGTTTTTTTTAATAGGATATGTTTTCTTATTATTTTTATTATACACTCTCTTTAAAATCATACATTCGGTTTGAGACTTCACTTCACCAGGTTCAACATATGGACTTTATAAAACAGCCATCATTGAAGTTAGTTAAATATTCTAATAGACTGACTTCAATTAAGGCTACTGTTTTGGTATAATTATATTTTTATTTTTTTGAAATATTTTTTTTTATAATATACACATATGATATTTATTATCCGTATCAAAAGTTTTGACTTGTGTTCTAAACTAAACATGGGATTGAACAGTGAATTTTTATTACTTTGCATAGTGAATATTTACTTGATATTCTTTTAAAACGGATAATAGATAAATATATTATGTTAAAAAATTCTTTTTGTTTTACATTAATTGGACCTATTATTTAGTTATTTCAATGAATTTGAATTTTGTTAAATATAATTAGAATATCTTATTTTAAAATATTTAAAATAAATAAATAAATAAATAAATAAATTGTTTATGTGATGTGGAAATTTTTTTTAAGGATGATATATGTATAGGAATAAAACTTTCAAAAATTTGAAACAAAATGCCAACCAAATTGGCTTATAAATATTATTTTTTGTTTCAAAATTTTTTACCATAGGTTAGTTAGATAGAATAGCCGTGAGTAAATTTGTCAAGAGAATAATATTATCTTCCAACTTCAACAAGCATAAGATATATATTTCTATTTTAATTAAACTTAATATAAAATTTGTAGACTTAACAAGCGAAAAATTAATATTATGAAAAAAAGAAAAATATTAATAAATCCTTAGTTTTTTTCGCTCATTTATTTCCAATTACTTCCAAACTTCAAAGGATATTTTGACTGCCTCCCAAAGCCATCCTCAGCCAAGACTAAAAATATATTTCCAAAACAAGAAGACATTTATTTAAAACACATTTATATTAGAAAGTTGACAAAAATTTTATAAATGTACTTACAATTTTATTGTTGGGTCGCGTCAATGAATAAAATCTTGAATGTCTCATCAATATCGACACAAAACTTTTTTTATAAACTTATAAATCTCACTCGTGACCAAAAAATCTAAGGATTTATTATTTTTTTTCTTCATATAAAATTTTAAATTTGTAATTAACTCGACTTTTATAGATCGTAATTTTCATCATAAATATTTGATATTTTTTTAAAGAGTAAAATTATTCTCATTTTAATTGGACCATCTGGTCAATTGATGGAATTTTAGGATGTTCATTTTAAAAGTTAAATCATCCATTCATCAATCATTCAAGTCCAAGAATATATATTTTCGTATTTGATATAAATTATTAATATATTCATTATGAAATTTAAAAATTATCATAAAAAACTACAATAAATATATTAAAAGAAAAATTAATAAATTATAACAATAATTATGAAATCATATTTACCGTAAACAGGAGAAAGATTTCAATTTTTATATAAACATAGCCTTTTAACATATAAATTTTTATTTTAGATTAATTACCTTGAGATGTATAAATTCTTTCGTTTTTGCTTGTAGGCAAACCAAATAACCAATTCACTAATGGATTTATTCTATTAATTGCTCCAAAGCATGCCTAGTTCTTAAATCTCCCAAGAAATTAACAACTGGGTATGCCTGATCCCCTCTAGAGAACTTGGACAATTAATCAAATAATACATTAGTAAATTGATCATTTAGGTTGTCTATCTTCCAGCAAAGAAAAAAAGAACGAAAGGATTTCATTGTTTTTGGTAAAAATAATTAGGATTGTTGCCACCCTATCGCAAGACTTTATTTGCCACAATCTTTTCAAAATTAAAATAAAATTTTCATCTATTTACACTGTATGTAACAATAAAATTTTTAATAATACCAAAATTATAATGACCACTCTTGTGCAGCTGCACTACTTGCTTCCCTGAAGCGCATGTTCCAAACCTTTTTTAATCAAGTTCTCTATTACCCCTTTTTTAACAACTTAAAATCAGTCACCTTTTAATGTAGAATTTTATTTTAGGCCATCTCTCTCCCCCTTGTACTCATTTTTATTGATAAACTTTTTTTTATATAAAAAATTTTATAAATAAATAAAATACGATTGGTGTTATATTCAAGTTAATGTTTAGTTCTTTATAATGGGGATTTTTATAAAAATTAATAAATTAACTAGTGTTTATAATTTATAATCATAATTAACATGGCCACCCAGAGAGGGGAACCAACTCGACTTAAGTATGGAACACTCTCAGTGGTGGGGGGATGGCGATTAATGTTTTGGACCACCTTGATCATATAACATTCTAAAAATTATCATTATATCATATGAATCCTTTCTTGAAAGGAAAATTAAATAAATTTTTGAGAGTATATAAATGAATGTCAATGTCTTGTTAAAATTTTTAAGGCTTTATTTATAAGAAAGGCTATTTTGCTTCATTATATTTTAATTATACATAAATCATTGTATAAAAATCTTTCTGGGTTTACGGTATTTTTCAAATAATACTATGACTGTAAAAATGAAAATAATTAATTTATTGAAGATCTTTCTATAATACTTTTAATTTTAACAAAAAAACAAGAGAACCCTTGACATTTTCTTTATTTATTTAAGCAAAAATAGTAATATTAGAAAATAAATTTGGATAAGGATGAAAGAAAATACATCCTCTCTTATTTTATTCAAAAATCAGTGACACTATCTATCATTAAGATAAATGAATTAATTCTCTCATGAATTTTTTTATATTCTTGTAAAGTGAGTTGTAAAAATTACTCCGGTATCAATGTAATTATTCAGTAGAACCCTAATAATAAACAAATTAAATCTCAAGTATATTATGTAAATAATTAAAAAATTTTATTGTCAAAAAGACGTTACAAGAAAAAAGATTTAATTAATATAAAACAATTAAAAAGTTTTTTGATAAGGGGAGACTAACTTTTTGGCTAGTCACTGTTACAAAAGTAATTTATTTTAACTCGATGGTGCCATTAATAGGAACCTTATTATAATAATAAATTCGGTTTCGAAATTTTATTAACATCAGGGATCCTCTCACTCACTTTCCTTTTACCAAATATTAATTTTTTTTAATTTAAAAAAGGGATAATATAAGAAAATTAAAGAATTCTTTTCAATAAAAGCTACACACAAATTAACCACACATTAATAAATAGACTTGAAAATAAATACGCGTATACAATTATTTTGTTTTTATTATAAATATAAGTCAATTATTTATTTACTAGCCCTAACATTATAAAATGGACACACTTTAAAGAATTTTCTATAAATTATAGGACGTTAATATTGTGTGAAAGATATGTTTTTCTCCGTAAAATATAAATGATTTTTATAAGATTATTACAATTAGAAAAGTTCAATAGAAGCAGAAAATTCATCTAGGTCCATCTTTTTTTTTTTTGTTAGCGAAGTAATTTCATATGTAATTAATTTGTAAATATGGCTTTTACTGTAAAAGAATTTCACATGTCATCAGCCATAAATAACTTTTATTAATAATATTATGTCAATTTTGAGAGATTTAAAACTTTTTGTCTTAAGACCAACAATGCTTAAATTAATTAAATTTTAATTTTTTTAAAAATATCTAGAGTGCAGTTTTATGGGAAAAATTCACATTAATATTAAATTTCGTGTATTTTTTTTAGAGAAAAATACTTTTGATAATCAAAATGCAAAAAAATTAATTCGAAAAAAGTTTGATTTTAGAGGGGAATTTTTTCTCGAAAAATTAGAAAATAGTAAAAGAAACCATTAGTCATTATCAGTATATATTTTATCTTAATTATTTTTTTAAGAAAACAATATATAAATTATCAAAATTCAGGTTTACTAAGCTTTCTCTCTGTCTTTAGTAATATCCATATCTTTGATAATTTTTGTCTATATTTTAATTAGGAAAAAAAAAAAGTACTTTGGTTAATAGCAAAACTCTTTTTATATCACTATGAAAAAAATTTTAGAGAGAAGAGCAACCCTGAATATTTAATAATAAATAATATTTCACAAAAAATAATATAATAAATTACCAGTATTACGGTTATTATATTGACATAGATTTTTCATATTACATGGTAATATTGCAATCCCTTTTAGGAATGAAACGACGTGAGAGAAACTTTAATAATTATTAAAGTTATACTTTTGATTTGGTGAACGAGACAAAAAATTGACATATATTAATTATTAGAAAACTTTTCTTAATAATAAATAATTTAACACTTTTTTTATTAAATAAATAACAAATATATACATATTTAATTCAAAATAATTCAACTTTATAAAAACAATAATCACTAAAGTAGGACACATATACATCTTTAATTCAGCAAATTCTAATATATTACTAAAAAATAAATTCTTTATTTATGAACATTAATTTTAAATTCATTAAAATTTTTAACTTTTAAAAATTATTTTTAGAGTGAAATTGTCTTCACTCATTATCGCACATAATTTTTAAAAATTTTAAAAACCTAAAAACATTTTGAGGCCTCGCCTCTTTCATAAATTCCTATATTTATTTATACACCAAAACCCTTAAATAACAATTTTTATTTTTTATACATTTTTATTAATTAAAAAAAAAAGAAAACATTTTTTTTTTTAATTATAATGATAAGGAGGGAACAAAATTTTTTGGAACTTGTTTCTTTTGTGCTTCTTGAAACTATTTTTTATCAAGAATATTTCTTGAAAAAATTAAAAATAGGTTATATTTTTTTGCCATAGACTAAGCTTTGAATAATATCAAATATTTTTATATTTAGTAAAGAAGGTGCTGTTTATTAATAGATAAAATAATTTTCATTTTTTCTTTCGTTTTTTTTCCATTTTGGCAATTCCTAGAAAAGAGCTTTTGATATAAAGCAACTCTCCAATTTCAGTACAAGAATTGGGAAATTTACACATTGGAGGAAGTAATAAAGCAAATTTTGAGATTGACCTTAAGGTCGACCAATTGCTAAAACCACCATCAAAGCTCCAAAAACACTTAGGGTTGAAGAAAGGAGGACTAAAGCGCGACTGGCAGTAAGAGATGCTGCATCTGCTGCACAGGCTTCGTCGTCACTTAAGAACTTGACACAATGACCCTAGAGACAGGAACAAAACATTCACAGTTTAGTATTTATTAAAACTAATTGGATAGGATGTCGGATTCCTAGTAAAATGGGTAGTTAGCACGATCTCTCATTGTCAAAATAAACTAACAATTCTGCATTTTCCTTTTATATACTTGCTTCCGCTCGGACCACCTCGTACGCTCAAGACTACAACATAATCAACCATATTTAAAATTGACGGAAACCTCAACCAAAAAGGATAATTCTTAAACATGAACTTAAACTAAATAAATCGCATATTTTTTAATTTTCCACTATATTATACTTTATATTATATATTTATAGTATTATAGTTTCTTAGAAAATATGAACAAATGTCCTTATACCTGTAAAAGTGCATCAGACATTTTATCTAAATATGTGGCAGTAAAGCGCGCTGTTTCTTCTCCACACTTATTCATAACAATCGTCTGAGAGCATCTAAGATAATCTTGGAAGGAACTGAAACAAAATAAAAATGTATTGAAAAATCTGAACCAGAAGTTAAGATCTATTTTTAAGTCATATAAAAAATATATTAAAAATTAAATATAATTTAAAAGAAATTTTTTATTATTATTTTCTTTGACAAGTTGTAATATAGGCCGACAGTTATAAGTTATACTAAGAAGCTTTCTTTAATGCGTTTAATAAAGATTCCTCACAAGAGGTGTACCTTGGGCATTAGTATTAATGACAAATAACTTACTAACCAGCAAAGGCGTCGAATGTTGGTCTCGTGTCTCGTCCTATCTAAAGGCTCGATTTCCTTCATCTTCTCATTATATTGCTCTGCGCAATCATCGTATTCCGATTTGGCTTCTTTCATACACTCCACGTGCTTCAGAAATTCTACAACGGACAAACCCAGAATCAACTAATGTGTTAAGTCACATTTTCGTATTCGCTTTAATTTACCCTTTTGGTAAGGTCCTTCCTCGCAGAGGTCCCTGAAAACTTTTGTTGATCCCGAGTATAATTTGTTGAACTCATCTCTTTGCTGTGGATCCAGGCATCGACGTGTGTAATTTTCGATGCAGGCTAGACCTGCCTTTAAATCTCTGTGAAACAAGTACATTTTAAAATTAAATTTAAAAAATTTACCTTATTTTATTATATAAATATAGATAACATCCACAAACACTATCCAGTCTTATTAGTTGGCAAAATCAGGAAAATAAGCTTTATTTATTTCTCTTAAAAAATAAGATTGAACAATTTAAAATTATGACATTTAGCAAAATTTTGACGTTCCCCCGGCCCGTAAAAATACCTTAACCTTTGGTAAGAAAAAGTGTCACATCCCAATAAAATCCAGGTGTGAGAAAACAAAAATTATTTAAAATAAATATTTTTTTATTATGAGTTCATATAAATTAAAAAAAAAAATTATTACAAAAAATAAAAAACACTTTCTTCGATAAATGTATTATTTTTTCCTTTTAAATTATTTTTGATATTGCTTTTAGCTTCATACGAATGAGATCAATTATTTATTTCTTCAAATTTAAATTTTATTGTTTAGAATTATTTGGTCCAATAGAAATGCAACTTTTATTACGTCATATCTCTGTTTCGATTGTTCACCACCAGGCGAAAGCATCCGCCCGTCCTTTCGTATTCGTCTTGGTTTTCTAATAGCATCTCTGCCATGGACCTACAAGATACAAGCTATCGCAGCTTCTCAGAGCAACGGCGCTTGATTCCTCCGCCATGATGGATTGCATCTCGACATACAATCATTGCTTCCTTAAATTCCATTTTCAATGAATTCCGATCTTTGATTTACATCTCCAGGTACTTTCCTTTCACTCCATTTTGTTTTTATTATTTCCTAATTGGTTTATGAATGTAAGAATAGATCCATTGTTTAGAGAGAGATCTGAAAAAAGTGGTGGGAATAATTTCATAATAAATTTTATCACTTTTTGAAAATCTCTTCTCCAGCTTTACATAAAATCGACAAATATACTTTTTAAGGGTAAAAAAGTATGGGGGTAAGAATATGGCGTCCAAGGGTTAGTGTCTCTCTAAATTGAGTATCATCTCTTTCTATCTGATTTTTTTCTAAGCTTACTATACACTTAAGTAGGAATGGATAGTAGGGAAATCGAAGTGAGCCATGATGGTGGTTTTAGTACCACTTTAATTTCACTTTGAGTCTAATACTTATCCATTTTGAGTGTTCGAGTACCTTCAACAACCTTCGTTTATTCTCGATTTTTTCCTTCTTTGATTCATATTAGAGAAAAAAAAAAAGACTAGCTGGAAATAAACGAAAATTCTCGAAGGTGCACGCACGAAATTTATGTTGGTCTCCATATAATTACTAAATCAAAACCCTTCTCACAAAATTATTTTATATTTCAATGAATCATCAAAAAATTATATTTATATCTTTTAAATGTTAATTTGCAAAACGAAATAATAAATTTTTTAAATTATTTTTAAAAATAAAACAAAGTTTATTATTTATTCTTTCTAATCTTAATTTCCTTCTCTAATTTATTGCAGTTATGAGTTGAATTAGATGAATCGCTTAGAATACAACATAAAAAAAACACCAATAAATACTGCTCTACCATTTATACAGAATTTCACTCATATTGTAAGTCTATATATAATTTATAAATTTTCAAAATAAAAAAAATTATCTTGATATAATATTCGTACTAAAATAAATTTAACAGATAGAGGTTAAGATTTCTCACGAATTGGCCATTTTTCATTAATGATCCCAAATGTTATGTTTACTGTAATTTATTTTAAAAGTAATCAAAGTATTTTCATAATTAAAATTTTTTTGAAAATAAAAAAAATCCAGTTTGACATTAAGATAAATTTTGGAGTTTTTTTTTAGTTTTATGCTATTTTTTTCATAAATTCATTATTTTACTGCATATATATAATGAAAATAGTATTCCAAAATATGTAGGTTTGATAATTTCAGTGAATTTTTAATGAAATTTTTATTTTACCTCAATGTGATCCAAAAGTAGGATTTCTCGATTTATTTTTTTTTTTTAGTTATGATCTCCTTCAATTTAAATTCTTTTTCTTCATGTTTGAAAGTAGAAAAAGTCACGGGAACTAAATCTGGAGAATAGTTAAAAAGGTCTAATACGTAACACACTTTGGTCAAAAACATTCGAAATACACTTTGCTACTAGTTAAAACATTTGAAAATATATTTTATGATAGGAATACTATAAATGTGAAACAGAAAAACGAAACACTTAAAATGAAAGTAAACTATTTTAGATAGATGATGTTGACCAATTAAACGATGAAGTCATTCCATGGAGAATAATAGCGAGACAATACATAAGCATAGAATAAATAGCGTGGGAAGACGCGAAACCAGTGAATAATTCAGAGAGAATTTACTAAGGTAATACATTTCTATTTATAAAAGAATTTCATTGCTAGAAACCAAAGAACATCGATGATATAGCTATTGAACTTCATTAGCTAGTATTACCATAATATACTTCGAAATTAAATTATACTCTTATTTCTTGAAACATTTATTGTCTTCATTCTTGAAACAATTGTATAGATAACATTTATTCATAATAATTCGATTTTTTCATACAACATATAGAACCGGTGTCAGAAATTTCTCATTGGGGTGGGGGGTTTGAAAATTTTTGTGAGAAGTTTATGAGTGGAATATTGCCCTCAAATTACTTTAAAGATAACCTAGTTGTAAAATTAATTTATTTTATAGATTCATTTGTTAAGTAATGTTTTTATTTTAGTGGTTTAGAAGAATTAAAAAAAAATAATTTTTTAAATTTTTTTACACATGCAATGGGGAG
>JAAAKE020009672.1:0-22179 GCA_010014785.2 Anisolabis maritima
TTGAAATAGTTGGTGGTTTTCAAACAACGCCTTAACTACCACCAATCACTATAACGTTTAAGATAAAAGCATTTGGTTGGGCATAATTCCTCTGGACTCGAACCAGGATTTTCCGCTTTCGTGGCGGACGTGTTACCTTTACACACACGGCCCAACTATCAATAGCGTCATTGTCAATACCTTTAACCATTCATCCATGGGATGGGGGCATGATTAAAATTATTAATATTTATCCCCATGGTCGAGAGATTAAAGATTGACATTGTTAATATTGATAACCTTAAAAGCCAAAGGTGGGGGTTCGATTATCCGATGAAAAATTATTATCGATTGGATACCGATATAAATATGCCTGGATCATGGTATCGTAACAAAATATAATAATAATGTCTATAATATTAATATTATATAAAAATAATGTCTATATGGCCTCATATGTCGAAAAGATAAAAAAATAATCTAATAGGCTTATTGATTAAAACATGGGCTTATTACCAGGGGGTTCCTAAGGGTGTCCCCTGGCAAAAACAATAATTCCGAAACGTCATTTTTGTAAATAAAAAGTGGAAAGTTTTTATTTTATTAAACTCAGATTTTTTCGGCTTCGGAGGCCATTTAGACTCCGTCCTTATTTATTTGTCGCTCAGAACGGGAAGCGAACCACTGACCTTTGGTCCATGAAGCAAGACCTTTGCTTTACATCTGCACCAAGGGACCGGGCACTCAGAGACTTAAAATAGTTCAATATGTGGATGGCGACCACGAGTTACTCGAGTTAAGAAAATCATTCCTGGTCACTTTAAGAAGAAAAAGAGTCAGTCATTCATTCATTAATTACTTATTAAATTAACCATCTTAATAAAAAAAAAGTTAATGACAATAATTATTTAATTTACCTTTTTGTTATTATGGGTTATGGAAATATTAAGAATCTTGGGGGCCCGTGGGGGCTCGTTGGCCCCGGGCGTCTTTGCCTCGGGTCCTTTGCTATAGAAATACCGACTTTATCTTCTTCAGGTGTGCTAGTGTTAGAAACTACAGTAAGAAATTCTGAAGAGAATGGAACAACTACCAAATATTTTACTACACCGCAGCAAAAAACAATTTTAAAATAAAGTAAAATATGAAACTATTTGGAAAATGACAAAATTTATATTTCAATAAAATAATGTAAAAAATTAAAAAAAAAATAAATTATTATTTGAGGTTAAATTTTTTTAAAATTTTTAAATTTAATCTCAAATAATTTTTTTTTTTTAATTTTTTACATTTTATTAAAATATAAATTTTGTCATTTTCCAAATAAAACTAAATTAAAAAAAATAAATCTCAAGCTACTTAAATCAGCTCCTGAATTAAAAAAAATAATATAATATTGTTTTTAAATGAAATTAAATTTACATTATTTATTTATATACTACAACTATTTGAAATTCATTGCTAAAGGCAATGTTTTTTTATTATATTTATTCTCATACTTTATTATTCTCACTTTGCGGGGTCAAAAAAATTAAAGCCTCCGACAAAGCCACACATGATGTCTGTAGAAAAGAAAATAGTTGTTTCACGAAACAATTGTTTTTAGCATGATGTCAACTCTCTCTGTCTTTCTATCGATCTGTGAAATAATGTAGAGCAAATTTGGATTGAATGGATTTTTGTGAAATCAAAAAAATGCCCTATATTTCGGATGAATAAATTAGAATGATTTTAGTCAATTATTGCATTAGAAAAGACTTTGCTTAATAAATTAATATAACAGCCATTGACTGTTTTTTTTTTTATTTGCCGGTACCTTATCATTTAAACATTAGCCAAAAGCTAAAGATTATTCTTTTCCATTCATCCTCGCTTTTTAGAAATGATATTAATGTATATTTCCTTAGGTGATCGTATACCTATAAAAGCAAAACCTGTCTGAGTATTTAGATGGAAAAAAAATGAAACATTAAACAAGTTTAAAAAGTGGAAGAAAAAAAAAACTATATCAAAAGAATTAAGCAAGTACAATTTAAGACCTTTGAGAGGAAGGAAATGTATAATACTTATTCTTTAATCCTTGACATGAAATAACATTAAAAGAGGTAGTCTATCATACAAGAAAAATATTTCATTACTTTCCTTTTACAAGACAGCTGGCAGTTAATATTTTAGATGTTTTTGTTTGTTCATAATCAGCGTGAGAATAGCGACAAAATAAAGATTAAAAATGTTCATATGATGATTAATATATGCTGGTTTTTAAAATTTTTCACCCTAAAAACATATTAAAAAAAAAAAAAAAAAAAAGGTAATTGATGATGAATGACAATCATGAAATTAAATATTAATTTATGTTGAAAATATTTCTGTTAGTTCAGTCCTGCTTCAAAAACTTTCCGAAGAGTTGAAGTTTCCAGCTTTAAAAAACTTCAGAGATATCTTGTACGAAATGAACATCCGACATAAAGCCACTAACTCGACATTCTATCTCTAGTATTGTATATTGGGGAACTCGTATCTCCTTCAAAAATTTAAGGGAGTTGATTAATATTTTGATTCATTCATATTTTTAATTAAAATGAATAATTTGCATTTTTATTGAAAAAACATGCATTGCAGCCGCTTCAATTGCAATACAATGTTATGCAGGTATATTTATTTATATCAAATGGTATTCAATTGTTTTAAATAAATTTTTAACAGATCCGAGCTTACATCGCTTAGTTTTATCAATTATCAATATTGACAATGTTTTGTTTCTTTCTTTAGTCTTCAAACAGCGCTTTTAAGCCCTTTGTAATTTCTGGTGAAAATAATAAAATAAGATAGAAGAAGATAAGAGAAAGTCGTGTCTGTTTTGTCATTTTTTTATAATTGCATTTTAAGGATGTCGATGATTCATTTGTTTTTCTTTATAAGTAAGTAATAAATGATATATAATACTTATTCAATCACTTGTTAGTTTATATTAAACTGATCTCTTTATAATATAAAAAACAATCAGCAAAAAAAAAAGATATGATTATGTCATCAAATCTTAATAGATTACTCGCTACCTTCTAAGATCCTTGACCTCTTTTTTTTTTTATTAAATGCAAGTAGGCCTATATTAAATAACGAATCATGTGACTTTAATTAGGACCGTCTTAACAGATAGGGCGCTAAGTTATTGCTCGGAAGGTCTAAATCTTGAGAAGGTAAACTCAAAAGTCCTGCCTTCGAATCCATGTTTGATTTCTTTTAATAATATTAATTTCCGAAGACGACAAATGTAAATCTCTACCCATTATCACAACAAGTAAACATATTAAGTGAATCAATTAGTCCATACAACATAAAATAAAATAAATTGGTATAAAAATAATTAATTATTATGTATTTTAAATACAATTCTCTTTAGCAATAATTTTTTATTATTATTATTAATTTTTCTCCTTTTTCAACTTCTGGGGTCATTAAAACTTAATAAAGACATTATATTTGATTACAGAAAAATTACAATATATAAAATAAATAAATCCTTCCATAACAATTGTTAAGATTATTTAATATTTTGTAGTATGTAATTTAGGATTCAATAAATAATATATACTTAGAATTTGTACTTACTTCTGATAATAATGACAAGATTGACTCCTGAATAATATTGTATATTCTAATATATCTGTAAGAGTATTTAATTGATTCATATAGTTCATACTGAACATTGCCCTACATATATTTATTTTTAAAAGTCATTTTAAATTGTCATTATCATTATATTCTTAACACATGTAGGAGTTAAACATTTTGTATAAATGTCATAAATAGGAAAGTGTCGGTCTTCTTATCCTTTGTAATCCGGATGTGGTAATACTCTGTTATTGGGCTCTGCCTAAAATAATTGTAAATTCATTTCAAAAGATTTTATAATCATTTAAAACTCTGAGACCTGTCCAATTTTTTCCTACCTCGCTATTTGTGACATGTTTTTTTTTTTTTTTACAAAAGTTGCGGACACTCATCGTCCAGTTCTCATCAACCGACATTTTCAATTTTTTCTCTTCCCAAGTATTCTTTACCGGAGGGAGAGGGAAGGACGGGGTTTAAAACATTTCATACAAGAATGTACAAAGGAGCTGATTCATAGATGCAAAGAAAAAATTGCATTTAGTATTTACCCTTGAAAATCAAATTGAATTTCTGATTACGATTATTAGTATTTTAATTTGCTCCTATGAATCATTTTTAGAAGATTTTGTCCAGTTTTTCATGTTTTCACATCCCCCCCGTTAGTAAGAAATTTTGATGTTTTATTTACTTATTATAAAAGTTGAAATTTTTAATATGATATACCGATAATAAACAAATACTAGGAGGGTTGCCTTTTATATTTCGGGTTTGCGCTAAACTAGTGCTGCTACGCTTCTATCGTAAATTTTTGATGGTATACGTACTCAGAACGTATTGACATATGAGCTCTATTTGTGTAGTTTACAATAACTTGAAATCATCTCGACTAAAAATGGAATTAAATCATGAACATTTTCGAGCGATTATTTTTTACAACTTTAGATGTGGATTAACCCAACAACAGTGCATCGATGAACTTAATTCAATTTTTGGCGATGAAGCACCATCAAGGACTACTGTTTATCGATGGTTTGCCACTTCAATCGTGGCCGTAGTTCGGTTAAGGACGAAGATGGTCCAAAATCTGTTATTGTTCAGGAAAATATTGATGCTGTGCGTGAAGTGATACTGCAAGATCGTCATGTGATTTATCGTGAGATTGAGCTATCCTTGGACATTAGTGGGGATCAGCATACATTCAAAATTGCATGAATATTTAGCCGTCAAAAAGATTTATTTTTGATCTCAAATCCCGAAATATAAAAAGGCAACCCTCGTATACTAAAAATAATTGCATGGAATTGTTTTTTAGAAATGTGATAAGAGAGGAAGTCAGCTAGTAAGGCAGCCTCTATCAAAATAAAACCAAAGTGTGAAACGTTACGGCTTTAATTAAATAATACCTAGTTACTCGAGTGTGTAGGGAGACTCTGATCTACGGACAGCCACCTATCTCATCTTGAAAAGGTATTTTATTTTAAGTTAATGACAATATTTTGCCTTTTTCTAAATATAATCGGGGAGAAAAAAGTGGATTAAAAAAATTATGTGTTTAAATTTGGACCTGAATTATTTAAACTATCAAGATTAAAGTTTATGTGGTTAATAAATTGAAAGATCTGATTAGTATTTTATAGGAATCGATTAATACAAATAGTATATTTTTAATCTTGAAGTATTCATGTATAATGATGGCTCATTTATAAATTCTCTTCATGATTTACTATAAAATTTATTTAATTTAAATACAGGGCGTAGTAGCAGAATAGTTATAGGGAGAATCCAAGTGGGTTGACATTTTTTCTCTAATGAAATTACTCATAAAATTTTAAATAGGAAATAAAATTTTTATTTATTAACCGATTTAATAATATTTACTGAAAAATAAATTATAATATCTATATAATAGTGTAGAATGATTATTAACAAAAATTTTATAAATGAGTAAAAGAATCCTTTAGGTTCTTATCTCTCGTTGATGATATATCCTTAATTTAGTCAATAATTCGCTTCTTCATTCCATGATTCAGGGTGGCATATTAAGATACTACCCCCTTCAAATTAACCACAACCTTTGGTTTCGTAATAATGGATAATTAGGAGACCTACATGAAATCCGAAAACTAATTCCATTTATTAATAGGTAATACATGATCTAATTTGATGATTTTGAATTTCATGTAGATCTCCTAATTGTCCATTAACATGAAACATAAGATACAGGTGGTCCAATTACTTTTGAGGGGGCTAGTAGATAATAATACAAATAGATATGACCGGCCCTTCAAACAATCGGATTCTTTATGAGAGATAAACTATACTGACATGGAGAAAACAGAAGAAATATCAATCTTAGCTCGGGTAACTCGTGGTCGCCAGATGTAAGCCCCTGAGACCCAATAAGAAAAATTCTAATAAACTTAGACATTAACTACATTATATAATATAACATATATTTAGTCCAAGAGCAATCGAGGGCAATGACTTTTTTTAAGGGAAAAGAACGCAAAAAACACCAATAAAATTTTGACCTCTTTTTAAATGGACCTTATTTTGTCAGCTTGCATGAAATTTATAAATTACTTTAAAATGTTAACAAAAACTTGTAATGTGACCTAATTTTTATTTAAAACTAGGCCTTTTTTGCCTTATTAGTACAAAATGTGTCAACATTAAATATCTTGGGTCGGGATCTTCCTTCTGTTACTTGACATCCCTGGAGACAGGGGCGTAGCGAAGACTATTTATAGAGGGGAAAGGACGTTATAAATTCCACAAAATTTTTCCACTTAACATTATTATTTTTAAATTGCTCTTTTTTTACGAAATAATAAATCTTATTTTGTTTTGCCAATTAGATCCTGATTTTTTTCATTTGATTGAAAGAAGCCTCAATCCATTCCCCCCTGAATATAGTTCTATATATAAAATTCCTGGGCTCAACCAAAATTTTTGTATTACCTCTAAGAATTAAAAGATATTAATAAAGTCCCAATCACTGAGAAAGTGATTCATTGGAGTAATTAAGCATCCCGATAGAAAGATCTTTTTTAAATATAAAGGATCACTTTTGTGCTAGATTATTAGAATAAAATATTTCTTAAGTTTATAATTCAATAAATTCAAAATTTCTTAGAATAAAAATCTTCTATTCTTATCTTAACTATAATCGATAATCAGTACATAAGTATGTACGTTTCAAATGAGTAAAAACTTCTCTTCGAACGGATGATATACTTTAGTACTCATTAGGGATATGAAAAGTTCGTACCATATTTTTTTCAAGTGGATACGTGGGCCCCCGTGCTACGTGCTGCGGGATCAGCAGCCTCAGCCTCCGGCTGGACCACGAGGCTTTCGCTTCCCACGGCTGAACTTGACCCCACCGCCCCCACAACAACAACAACAACAACAACAGCAGCAGCCAACAACAAGTAACCAGAATATGAAATTGCAATCACGCTAGAGAGTGAGCGCAATGTTTGGCTTTGCTATGCCAAGCGATATAGCCTCCAGGAAGAAAAAAAACAGCCTGTTGGCACTCAGTCTATATAACCAAGTGGGTATGTGAATAAACTTATGTATGTCCGTCTGTCTGTGTGTCTTTATGAATACCGAGAGAGAGAGAGAGGTATGTTGAGAAGTTGAGTCAACTTTTAACTATATAAATGTGCGAAGAAGCTGTCAGAATCTTCAGGTGGAATTTAATTGTCAAGTTAAATAATTTTTTTTTTCGAGAGAAATATCCAGCCGTCACATAGGCAAACAATTTAATTATTCAATAATAATTATATTCAATATACAAAATTCCTCTTAATTTTTCAATAAAATACTTAGATATTCCTTCATTTACATAAAAACCTTTGATCTTTTAATAAATTAAAACGGCTCATTTAATTTATTAAAGCGCTTCTGAAATTCTTCTTAAATTCAAAAGTAATTTTTTGGAATATATCATAAATTATTATTTCCACCTCTACCTTAAAAAAAAAAATATATAAATAAATAAAAGATGAAAGGAAAAATGTTAAACACTATCATTTCTTTTATTTCGTTAAGAAATAAACATATAAAAGTTTTTAAAATGAATACGACTGCTGCGTTTATAATATATAGACCAGGAAATTAATGGTATAAGGGAGGGGAGTTGAATTTAAATGACTTTTCCGAGAGGCGGAGTTTTAGCTAACGTCTCTCGCGGACTTGGTATGTTCTAAACTTGGGAAGGAAAATCTACCCCTCACATCAGTTGAAGAATTATTAGAGAGATCCAATATATATTTTTACAAATAATAAAAATTTTAAGTAATCTTTCCGTTCACAATACTCACTTTCCCTCACTGACGTCATGCTGGGTTACACTAAGTTTTACAAGACCTATAAAATAAATGAAATCACCATTAAATGAATAAAATCTTTTAAAAATTTTATAAATGAAACTATCAATGTTTTACTTTCATTTTCAGTTTTACCTGAGAGCTACATGTGGCTTGGTTAGGATAATTTCTAATCTAATTTTTACCATTCATCACTCACACTAATGAGACGACCATAAATTAACATAATCGCTTATGTATATTTATTTATTGTTATACGAATTTCAAATATATACTGACCACCTTTGTGTATAAATAAAACTACTAAATTGGACTGAAGATGAACAAGTTTGAAACGTCTTAATTTTGAGCTGCCTCATCGCTGAACCTGCCTTACCTTCAACTCTAATTTTGACCATTTGAAGCTCCATCCGATTATTATTATTATTCTAGTAGCCATTATTATTTAAATAAATTGTATCTCCCGGTACGTGAAGCGAACTGCTCTAAAGAAGATGGGGATAGACTAATTATATGGATGCGGTAAAGGAAATTATGAGCTAGTGAAAATCCTGCGTGTTCGGTGACTATCTAGTGACTTCGGTGATCAACAAGTGGAACGACAACCCTACGAGATAACTCAATGAGATATTGATGTGCGGTTAAATGTGATGAATTTACCCTCTAGGCAGAGACGCTTGGCCAAAGTTACTTTTTGAGCTTCAGACTGGGTTCTTTTATACAATAATTTAACCCATTTTGGGAAAGCTCGGCAATAATTAAGTGAAATGAATTTGTAGAAAAGACAATTAATGTTGATTTAAAAACCTTGAGAAAATCCTATAGATATGATAAAAAATTTTCTAAGTTGTTGATGAATGAGTTAAGAAAAAAAAAAAAAATATAATAATAAAAAATATTTTCATTAATTTCTTCTTCTCTCTTCAGTTCATTCAAAATTTAGCACAATGAAATTTATCTGTCTAAACAACGATTTGTTAGAGGTCAGAAATTTTTTATTCAGTCTTTTTTTTATCAATTTACATATAGTAGAATACACATTAACATTCTATTTGAATATTCTATGAAGATAATCAAGAAAAAAAGTTTTATTTGAATATTTGATTCATTTATTCATTAACATTGCCAAGCACACCTTCAATTTTTTTGACTTTTGATTAAAAGTTACTACCAGTTTAAAAATATGCTTTATATATAAAACAGAAATAACTGTACTTCTGACTATCTCTATTTCACATTTAGTTTAATCTGTGATAAAGAGTATAAATTACTAATTCATCCGGATTAAATATTTAATAAGGAACTTATTAAAAATATATATATATATTTTTTAGATTTTAGCTCAAATTCTGTCGGGCAGAGGTTCTTACTCGGGATTTTAAGGAGTTCCGAAAATTTAAAAGAAAAATTGCTAGTTTTTATAATTTTAATACTTTTACGACTATAGTAAAATAATATGAAAATTATTATAAAAAATATTTTAAAAATAATTTCGTTTATTTCTTCAACAATAAATCTGAATTTAATATAATTTGTTCGAACTTTTTTTCCAGATTCATTTATTTATTTAAAAAAATATACATACATAAACACATAGAGAATTAATCATTCAACATATAAACAAACCAACAGGTACAAACATATAAAATATAAAAAATTTATAATGGATATTTTGGGTCTCAAAAAAAAAGTCACAAATAATTGGGAAGCCTTGCTGTCATACATCAACAAACCCATAAGTTATATTTGTTTTTTTTTTTACATTGAGGTCTCGTACTATTCCCATTTTCGAATTCTATTTTTCGGCTATTATTTTTCTTTCTTGGATTTGAATATTTACAGAATCATCAGATGCATGTTGGCTTTCACATTAAACATACATGTATTAAATTAATAGTTATCATAGTGTGTGAGTGACTTAATGTTATTAAAATTAAAATTTATTTTATAATTACTTCGTTTAGATTCCTGAATTTTTAAATAAAACAATTGATGCAAGAATGGACAAATTAGTGGAATGAAAAGCAACAGGGATTTCATTAAATCAGAGATGGTAAGTTTATAAAGGTTATTTTATATCCTATTATAAGTCATAAATAAATTATTTTAAAAAATTGAGAGGGGCTACGCGTATAAAAAGATTAAGAAACACTGCAATGGATTATTTAATCCTCCAAGGCAGGGATCAGAGCTCCAGGGGGGGGGGGGGGAGAAGCCTTTAATTTTTATTCATTTAACGAAAAAAAATTGATGAGTGAGAAAAACTTGATGATTTGTGTTTTTATTTTTTAACATATTGATATGATTCTCTCGAGGGCCGTGGCGGCGTTGAGGAGGGAAGTGAACTCTCCCACCTCGGCACGGCTCTGATCAATGAAAAAATCAAGGATTCAAAAATAAAAGAAAAGAAAAACCGACTCTGAAGATCAGACAAGAAAAAATATTAATTGGGCCTCCCTTCTAACAAAAATCTGAGCATCTATGTAGATAAATATTACAATATTATGAAGAAGGAAAGGTGGTAATTTAAAGGCTTAGAGCAGCGTTTCTCGAACTCTGGAACGTGGACCGAATTTTGGTGAATTACCGCAAAAGAGAAATTGGAAATGGTGGTGGATGAGAAAAGAGATTAAATTATGTTCTGTAAAACGAAGTGATTTAAAATATACCACCACATGCAACGCTAATTTGAACCAGTGGGTAAATAATTTGAGAGCTCCCCTATTCTTTAACATCGGTTGCATTAATGAAAAATTTGAGGACATCTGACTTAGAGATGTCTAAAAATGAAATTTTATCTGAACTTTTTCGGTAATACTTCCCTGCATCCGAGAACTTTAAACTCATTTTTTAGATCTTTGACGAAGACAAGCATTGCCGAAAAAGGTCAAATAAAATTTCTAAAAAAAATTTCATTTTGGACAGACATCTTTATTTTACTTGAAACGTCTTTAAGGAATTTTAATTATATTGCGATATTGCGTTATCGTTCCCGTTCATATATAATTGGTAGATAATTATTTGAAATAAAATTTATCTCTCGGAACTGGAAGCAAATCACTGACCCTTTGATTTGAATCTGTATTTGTTCTAAAACGAATTATACGAATGCATAAATATTAAATTGCTTCGCCAATCGAAATTTTTATTACCAATCCTATAATCATAAAAAGAGTTTTTATTAAGACCAGGTGCCCTAAAAAATAATAATAATTTTTATTTGATTTTATAGAATATTTATGTTTAGCAAAATATTAATTATTATCTGATCTATTCGATATTTAAAAATTTATTCTAAAATGTTTATTCCAAAAAGGACACGTAAATGCAAATCCGTCTATAAAAGAAGTGACATCAGCCGAGAATGGGAAACGCTTTGTATGCTAAGTTTCTTTGGAAAAAAAAATGCGATAAAGACCAAAAAGAGATTTTGAATTCTCTAAATTTGCTGATGGTGGATTGTTTGATTTTTTTTTTAAGAATATTTAATAATTAAAAAAATGTTCTTTTTGCGACATAGAAAGGTATTTATTTATCAATTAAATGAAATATAATTTATCGTTAGTAATTTAAGATTTACAGCCAATGGAGAATTATTCTGTTTAATGTACATTAAATTTTAATGGCTGTCTTCAATCAAATAATCAATTTATTGTTAATTTCTAATTGACTTTCAATAGCGAAAAAGAGAGGGAGCAAGTTACCTCCTAAATGGGAAAAAAACTTATTAAAAGATTTTCAAAGTCATGGATAGGGAGGGGGAGGGGGGGTGAGGGTTTGGAAAGTATAATTGGCTCTCCTACTCCTGTGCTACATGGTCTTGATGCCGAATATTACTTCTTTTAATAAAATAAATTTTTTTCTTGAAAAAATCATATTAAAAAATTTTTGGTTTAAGCCACTCTGCTCCAGAGCGATTATTTTTTATAATTCCAAACAAGAATCTGCTGTTTATTTGTTTTCTGCCGTTTTATATTGTCGTAGCGGATTAACTAAGGGGAGGAGGTTGATAAAATTAAACGAGCTGTCGTGGCATATATAAATCTACTCGTTTTTGGACTTGAAGGTAGGCAACCCAATTAATTAATTTATAAATGGATTTTTCTATTAATTTTTTCAGAGATGACCACCGCGCAGGTGAATTTGTTAAATTTCCACTTAACTCTGTTTGATACGATCTATACCATTTCTGGAGCAATTAATCGAAAAATCCATTTGTGAGTTGATCAGTTGGCTTGCCTACCTTCCCGCTAGAAAAAGAGATTGAATTTATACACCCATGGTAGACGAAGCTCCCTATTTAGTATTTTAACTTTGCTTCTATGAATCCTTAATTAAGCCAATGTCCTGTTCAGCAAAAATGATTTACAATCACAGTCAAACTTTGGGGGGCATAAATTAGTTCATTTTTGCTAACTGAAAGGTAGGCAATCCACACAAATGAATGACTAACTAATGGAATTTTGCAATAAAATGGTCCAGAATCCCTTTAGAGCGGACTATGCAGATGCAGTTGTTATATCTCCTTAGAAATTAAAAAGTGAGAACACAGTCCACTCTAGAAGATCTTTTTAGGAATTAAGCGAAAAATCCAGTAATCCTGAAAGAAACAGTATAGTAAATAATGTCCCATCCATTAGTGAATTGGTCAGTTGGGTTGCCTACTTTCCAGGAAACAAAAACTAACGGTTTATGCATGGAAAACATTGTCATCTATTTTAATACAAATTCTAATTTAATAAACACGCATGCGCAGATGTCTCCCTTGAAACTAACAACTAACTCTGCATGATTCTCTTTAAAGAATCTCTGAAGCATTTAATCGAAAAATTCATTTGTGAATTCGTCAGTTGGGTTGCCTAACTTCCAGTAAGCCAAAAAAATCTATTTTACCATCCCATGGTAGTAAAGAAGAAGTCCCCTATTTAATTTGATAACTTTGTAATTATAAAACAATCAATAACAAACAAAAAGTTTTACAGTTTACAATAAAGCAAAAAGAGTTCAAAATAGGAAAGAAATTAAGAGAAAGTCATTTATTATTTTTTAACTAAAGTATTTTAGGCTCCTTCCATATGTATTTAAATTTATTATTTAAATAAATGTTATCGCCTAGAACGAGAAGCGAATCATGGAACATTAAGCGAGAACTCTACCTCAACTCCAAAGGAAAGGAGTAAATATCATTTTAATTTTAATTTTTTTTTTTCTTCAATTCTCTACTAAATTTGATTTTGGTTAGATAAATTCTTGTTATAAACGCTAGCAAAGAATCAATTAAAAAATATAGAGTCAAGTATTAATGAATATTGAACAATTGAACCAGATTGGAATCCCCAATTTATTATCGATACCAATACCAATTTCATTCCAGATAGAGGAGTCCCACTCATGGAATTCCGACTCCACCTCTTACTCATCACGTTGTTTTTCATCTAATTAAAAAACTTTATTGGCCTGACTCGATGTTTCATGTTGGAGTGTCCTCACCCTCAGGACTTGGACTCTGGACATTAGATGTGATGTCGCCAGACCCTTAAGAAACTCGTCCAGGCCTCGTATAGGCCTACAACATTAACCAGATACCGGTCGACCCGCTTGCAGCAATGCTCTGGCCTTCCAGACGCAAAAACTCACCTGAAAGCGGCAAACTTCAATCGTCCCAGGAGTAGAACCACCCACATAGCTTTCTAGTAAGAGAAAGAGAGAGAGAGGGGGGGGGAAGCAAACGAGAAGGAAAATGAGCACCTTTTACTCAGGACCAATTAGGACGCACAGGAAAAGGGCGGAATTTCTTAATTACCCTATCAGTTTAATCAAGGAGTCTGATTAGGAAAACGATGACACTATAAATAACTAAAAAAAGAAAACAATTAAAATTAGTTTGACAAATAATCATTTATTCAAAATATTTTTTTATTATATCACTTTTTTCATTATTTTATTTATGTATTTATTATTATTTTTTTAGCTTGGAATCCCTACTCTGGGGATTTTGTAAATTGGGTTGAAAAAGTTTTGAGCAAATATGATTTAATCAAATTACAATGCCTTTCCAAACATATAATAGATCTTCATGTGATTCAGATTCCTTTGTATTATATATATTTTTTTGGAAACAAATTTAAAAATGACATTTAACGATAAGAATAAATAATGTTAATAGTAGAATTTAACAACAATTTTCAACAATTTTTGAGATGCTACTATTAGAAACAATAATTAAAAAAACATGTAACATATTGAGATTATCATTTTAAGGATAATATCTTTTATTTATTTTGTTATAACATATATCTTATGATATTGGTTTAGGACACGCGCTTTTGAGGATTATAGGAAAAACAAAAGATTCTATCCGTTTCCTTTTTGTTTTTTTTTTTTTCTTTCACCTTAAATTGTAGACTTTCAAGCGACGTGGGTATCATAATTGCCGGTGCGTGCAAAACAAGAATTGGATTGCTGGCAGATTTCCGAGCCAAATTGGACAGAAAATAGTATTGATTAAACGGTTCAAAAACTAAATCGTTGTAAGATTCTCTGAAGCTCGTTAAAAGACTGACGAGTAGCTAATTTTTTTTTGTTTTAAGTGTTTATTAAATTGACCATTAACATAAAACGAGAATTGAATATACATATTGTAAACAATTTATACCGGCAGTGATACGAAACAAAAAAACAAAAGGCATCTCGACTTAAGAGTATTCGTGAGTGAAATGACTTAAACATCAATTAGAGAGACGTGAAGACAACATTGACCAATTAATTAATTAATATTGAATAAATAAAGACACCCAGTGGTTGGAAATACACAGATATTTATGAAATTTATAAAATTTTTTAAAATATTTAATAATTTCACTTTTATCTATATTAAAAAATTGGCCACATTGATTGTTGATTTCCAAAAATAATATTGCGATTAGTATTGATACTACTTATAAAAACGAATAACTTTTAAGTTATAATACGCTTTGAGTCACATACATACTTGCTTGATCAACTTATATTTAAAACATTCATTCGGAGAGGTAAGGAATAGGTATTAAAAAAATAATAATAATAAAATAAAATACTGAATATAAAATTAAATAGCTCTCTACTGATTATATTATTAAAAAATTTTAAAAGGGTATAAATTATAAAAAAAAAAAAAAAAAACTTATTTTTTGTACTTTTTTTCTGAAAGTAATCTGATAATCAGAGGCGAGCAACATAAATAATAATTATAATATTAATTATAAAATAACAAGGGTGGTTTTGGATACACTCATAATTATCCAACAAAATGCGTTCAGAGCGCATGGGTTCTTTTCAAGAATTAATTATATTAATTAATATAAGGTAACAAAATAAATATAAATTAAAAAATAAAACGTGGCACAGGATGAATGAGGAGCCAATAATGCCCGTAAAATGAATCTAGTTCAATGCGTATTATAACTACATAAATCTCTCGAAAATAACAAAATAATTTGCCCGATTGAACAACAAACACACTGGCACTTTTTAAAGTATTTTTTTTAAATAATTAAATTTTTGGAATAATAATAACTACGCGAGCACTGGCCATAAATATGGTTAATTTATACATTTGTTTGGCACTAGATTAATTAATATATATGTATATATAATAATATAACAAGACCGGGTGGGAATGTGCGTGCGTGCGTCGATCGAGGCTCGTACAAAAATACTGACTGGTTGGGACCGGACAACTGTGAAGTGTGGCCCGGCAAGGGAGACTCGAAAAAAGGGAGGGGACACAGCCATCACATAGTTAGCAAGTATTTAAAAAATTAAAAAAAAGAGAAATAGAGCGTAAGTGAGAGAGCGACAGGTGGAAATTCAGTTTCGCAAAGCATATCAATCACTTAAAACAATATATATTAGTCTATCTATATATAACAAACAAAATACAGAAATTTAGTTAAAATAAAAAAAATGCCCAATAAAAAGTGAATGATATACTTGGCGAGGCTGAATTTTCGAATGCATTGTGTTGTTGTGGATTTGAGCTAATGGGTAGCTGCATCGAGCGGCGGGAGCAGCGGTGGCGAAAGACCCGCTGCAGCTGCGGCTGCCGCTGCTGCAGCTACTGCATCTTTATCATCGGGATCATAGCGAGAATGAGTTCGCATATGTCTTGTGATCATATCTCGACGACATGCTGCATAGGGACATTGAGGACATTTATATGGCTTTTCTCCCGTATGAGTACGTTGGTGGGTTGAAAGGTGATCACTCCGAGAGAACACTTGACCACACACTCGACAGGTATAGGGCTTGACTCCCGTGTGGAGTCGCATATGTCTTGTAAGCATATCGGATCGAGCAAAAGAACGTTTACAAACATCGCAATGATAGGCTTTAGTCTGTGTTTCTGAACCCGGTGACTGTTTCGCCTTATGCCGTGAGGCCATATGTTTGGCCAAACGATCATGTAGAGAAAACATTTGTCCACACACAGGACACACATAAGCAACATCGGATCCTGGAGGCATTTCTTCTACTACGGGTGACACTTCTAAATTATATCGCACTGCCACTGATTCTTTTGTCGTTGGTGATGCAACATCACCTTTAACTACCGGAACACTTACACCCCCGGCGCCCTTGACCGGACCCAGAAATCCGGCTGGCCAAAGTTGTAAAGCAGGAAATGGTAATCTTTCTTGGTAGCCTCCCTTCACGGATAAATCTAAGGGGGATTCTTGTGGGTCAGTCTCTAGAGAGCCTGTCTTTTTGGCTGTCCGAGCCCGACGAGTAGGACGTTCGCCGGCTTCAGAATCGGAATGGCTCCGTCGACGAAACAACGCGTCAGGTAGGTACTTGGAGTGCAAATATTGCTCGAAGGAAAAGGTAGCAGCAGTAGGAGCCGGTGCTGCTGGGAAGAAACGATCATATGGAGGCGGTGGAAGTGAACAATGAATACAAGCACAACCTGGGTAACGAGCAGCATGACCGACGGTTGCCGCTGCCACCTCAGCAGGATCACCGTCCTTAAGTCGTAAAGGACTAAAACTAATGCCCGGTGAATCATTTGTAGAAGAGGATGCGGGACTAAAAACATCCTCATCGTCAGAAATTTGCCCTCCACTGGCGCTCGCAGCAGCCGGAGAGCCACCAGTAGATCCTGATTTTGCGACAGTTTCTTCGAGAGGCTCATTCTTCACTTCAGGTGAACTTATGTTATTATTATTAACGAGTTTATCCACCACTTGACTAAGTCGTTTGCGTTTACGTTGCTTTCGAGTTTGCGTTGTCGTCATTTCTTCTTCGTTGTTATTATTATTAGTGCTATTGTTATTATTATTATTGTTGTTGTTGTTGTTATTATTATGGTGATGGTGCCGATGGTGATGAGCCTTGGTAGGATCTCCGTGGCGTTGCTCGGACTCCACTTGCGTCTCTGCCATGGTCATGAGTGCGGCTGTCCGGCGGCGAATATGCGCATCGCCGAACACCAGACTACGTTAATTATCTTCTTTCTCTTTTCTGCAACAGATAAAAAATATTTTTTTTTTAGAAATCTCATTATGTATACATAAGTAATAGAGAAGAAGAAAAATATATATACTTTTTTTCAGGACTAACATAATAAATTATTCAATGTTTCATCTATGCATAATTTTATTATACCTAAAGAAATTTAATCCATAATTTACTTTATTGTTTAATGGTTAGTTAGGTTGTGTTATGGGTTTTATAAAACATGTTTATTTAATTCATATGAATTGACCAGTGTTAAATATTTTATTTATTTTTTGTCTAGATAGCATACTCTATTATAATAGAAGGAAATTTTAATAACGACTTGGGATATATTTTATTGTGACAGGGACTAGATAATAGAGTCATGAAATCACTTAACCTCCACGACCCGAGTATTCAACTTGTACTTTTGTCACCTGTCAAATGTAAATCTATATCTGTAATGGTATGCGTAATAGGCCGGCGATCGCATCGATCCTTGTCTGACCTACGTCGTGACGTCACCTACACCTACGCACGTGTCTGTTGCTCCCAGGAGAGCGCAAGCGTTTGGACCTTTTCCCTTTTGGCAGTAACCGGGTGTTTCGGCGGCGTTGTTCCGGATCGATGCCCTGCGACTGATCCTGGACCAGGACTAGACCTGGCTAATCCTTTTTAGAAATTTTATTTTTATCATCAAATATATTAAAAAATAAATTATAAACATTATATATATATTTAGCCAAAAATCTTTGTATTTTAATTATAAATGAAGAAAATTCTCATGTGAAATAAATAAATTTAAAAAATTTTATTTGGTCAAATTTTTCTATTACAAACATGATAATATTATAAGTGTTTTATTCGATAAAATGTAAAGGATTTCATATATGGAAAATTTCATGTATTAAATGCAACTTGGAGTAGAGAAAAGGATATTTTTTCATGATATAAGAGTCAAAATTGAATGTCAATTAATTTAAATAAATATAGGGTAGCTATAGTGTACCCCCCCCCCCCTCCCGGACTAGGTGTCCCTTTCGCGACCAAAAAACAAGACTGAATAAAAAATAAAAAATTAAACAAAGAAACAAAAATGGGAAAAGTTTAAAATTAAAATGTAATTTCCAGTCACAAAAAAAAAGTTCAAATATGAAATTCCAAAAAAGGAAAAAATTCATCCCCCCCCCTCAAGTTCTTTTTTTTTTATTTTTAAAAATACCAATTATTTTTCATATTGGCTACTTTGATTCTACCTTTACTTAAATTTATATTTTGTTAACTTTACAAAACTCCTTATCGAAGAGAAAGGTTTAAATAAAACTAACAAGTATTTTACGAGGGATTTATTATTACTTAAAGATGACAAAAGCCTTTGTCTTGTGGTTGAATATGTAAATTACAGTATAAGCAATTTATATTTTTCCTGAAAATACTTGTTACTTTCCCCCGCAATATTAAATTATACTGTGACGTAATTTTTTCTTCGACTCCGAGCGTAGGAGCTGGGGATAATAACCCTTACTCAATCGAAGAAATAATAAGCATGACATTAATAATAATGTGTTTTTTTTAATTTGATTATTGGGATAAAAACCTAACCCCAAATGCTTTCTTTTCCCGATCTGCCTAAAAAAGAGATAATTTATGTAAATGATAAGGAATTAACCATAGTTATACCAAACCGATAGATTTTCTTAAAAAAAAAAAAAAAAAAAAAAAAAACTTAAGGAAGGAGGGGGAGCGTAACTTTCGGAATCCGAGCTTCCTTAAAAACTACGAATCAATCAATTTTGCACAATAAATATATATTTTCTATCAAATATTCGGTTTTAGATATTTTAAAATTTGCTTTACTTTAAGAATCAAAAAAAGAAAAATTTTCAAACAAAAAAAAAAAAAAAAATAAATAAATTGGAAAATAACACCGCCCCCCCCCCCCCCCCCCCGCCGTGGCTGAGAAGTTAAAGATATTGTCATTATGAGTATTGATAACCTTTAAAACTAAGGGGTGTAGGTTTGGATCCTAAGCAGTCCGAAGAAAATTTATTTAAATCAAATTGGATACCAATGGATATAAATAGATATGCCTGGATAATTGTATCGTAATCTTGTATGTTATATATATATATATTGTTTAAAAAAAGTATATATGGCCTGGATCATTGTTTCATAAATAAATATAGTATATATCGTTTATTGTCTATATGTCTTCAGGTGCCGAAAAGACTAAAAAGGATAAAAAATATTTATATTTTAATTTTACTTTGGCAACAGATCTTCCTATCATTTCTATGATTCTATTTAATCTCCAAAATTGAGGCCCCTACACTATTTGGAATTAGAAAATGATTAATACATCTTAAGGATTATTCTATTTATTATTTGTACAGCCAATTTAACAATATTGTTAGAGTAGTTTAAGAAAAAATCGAAAAAAAAACTAAAGAGTACATCAATAAAGTGGGCCCTAAACTAATGGGGGGAGGGAAGGGATAAGGGTTAATAGATTTCAAATATTACCTAATAAATATTTAAATATTACCTAATTAATAATTTTAATCAAAATCGTTAGAGCGAATTTTGAGAAAATTGAGTAAAACACTAGTACTCTTTGGCCAATTTTATTGAAAAGCTTCAAGGTACATGCGACGACGGTACCTAGCTTATAAATATAAAAAGTCAGCTTCCTACGTTTTTTTCGTTTTTGAGAAATCTTATTCACGAATACACAGTTAGACAGACAGACTATTTTACGAGACCATTTTTAGACTCAGGAGACCTCAAAATGTGTAAAGTCTTGACAGTCGAATTTAGTGAGGTTTCAGTAGTTTATTTCAAATCATAATCAGTTTTTGTATTGTATTTTTAAGTTTCTTTTTTTTTTCAAGGCTATCGTAATCGGGTTTATAAAATATAAACTTAAAGTAAATGAAGATAATAAACAGACTATGATAAATGAACATTGATTAATTATATAACTCTATTTTATCAATATTAAAAAAATAATACCTGAATATTCTTTATACTGGTAGGTGGAATTAGAATAAAATAAAAATGCAGAATTTTAAAGTTTAGGGTAGATAGTGGGTTTAAAAAACTAATCAGAATTTAGAATGAGTTTGGTCAAATTAAAGGTGAGGGAATGCTGGGCAGATGAACTGTATAAAGGCTCATAGAAATAAAACCAGCTGTTTCTCAGGCTCCCCTTTATTTGACAAATATTTCAGCCAACTTGACTCAGCGTGTCAAGGTGATTATGGAGTTCTCGTCTCTCCAAGGAATTTTATATTATCATCGTATGCAGGTCCACTACATAATCCCATTGTGGCAACGAGGATAGCCGAAATATTTGTCAAATAAAGCGGAGTAAAGTGGATCCTGAAAAACAGCCAGATTTATTTCTCCCTAAATTAATTTAAAATTGGTTCATAATTACAATTAAATCGCAGTAATAAAAAGTGTGACACCCAAAAAATCATGTTTTTCGTACCCCTAGGTTTTTATAAAAATCGGGTGTAGAAGTTATTCCTGATATCTTTCTTTCTTCCAACGTTAGGATATTACTTATAAGGAAGGGGAGGGGGAGGGGAAGCAATAAAAAAAAAAGATAACAGTAAGCAAAATATAATATCAATTGATAGCAAGTATATAATCAGTAAGAGATAAATCCTCTTTAGGATAAGTGTTATATAAATAGGAACTTGAAATATCACAACATAATGAATGATAAGAGGAGGGCGATAGGAGCATTATGAATGATAATAAGGGAGAGAAAGAGAGAGAGAGATGGAGGGTTGAATAATTAGTCTTAATTAATTTATACTATAAATACATAGGTTTTATAATTAGAAACATTATCTCTCTTTTTCAATAATGAGGAGCTAAAAGTGGACAAAAAGTTTTCGTCGATAATTCTCTTCCTGTTTGCAATTTTAAAAGTTTTCTCAATGAAGTTATAGAGAATTTAAATTTAAACATTTTATCTTGTCCTCAAGAAAATCATGTTAAGATTTACGAGAGTGAGAGTTAATTAATTTATAATTTAGGAATTTTTGGTGAATCAAAGTTGAAAGATTAAAATAATACCCAATATAATATAAATACATTCATGGAAAATATTTATTCAGCTTTATCTTTGAGACAACAATGGTCCAACTCCCTGGACAGGTTGAAACACCACCGAACAGTTAGTTTTATAATAATATATCGTTTTTTTTTTTATTTTATTCTGACAGACAAACAATTGCTTTTGTGAGATAGGTTTGTGATTATTTGACCCACATCCCTACTTCATTTTCTTTTTGTAACTACCCGTATTCATCCGGAATCTCTCAAGACCGGAAAAAAAAATTGGAAAAATCAATTCAAATTTTTTATAAAATAATTTAAAAAATTATAAAATGACTAAGTTTAAATTGAATTTCTAATTTCTAAAACTGCTTGCAAAAAAAAAAAAAAAAAAAAAAAGAGAAAAACCAACTCTAAAGGCCAATACAAGTAAGAATTTTATTTGCTCCCCAAACTGGCTACACTCCCGCCCATGTGTTCGTTAGTTATGACAGATTTCTGTTTCAGTTTACTTATTTCTTATTATTATTTATAATATCTTAATATAAGAATTGCCTTTTAAAATGTTAAAAATTATAAATGGACAGATAATGACTTTATTAAATTGAAGTCGCAACGTCTCAAAGTTGAGAGTTTTAATATCGGAGAGGCTCTCGCCTGGCTGCCTGCTCCTTCATCCATTTTTAAATACAACAACCACCTT